>VXBX01000337.1:102401-125036 GCA_013400415.1 Scytalopus superciliaris
CGGGGCCCTACGCGGAGCTGGTGCGTGGCCGGGTGCGGAGCGGAGCGGTGCGGAGCGGGGGGGCTGCCCGCCGTGCCCCCGGCCCGGTGCCGCGGGGCTGCGGGCCTGCCCCGCCGCGGGGACGTGCGGCCGTGCCCGTGTAGCCCACCCTTGCGCAAGCGGCCGCCGGATCTTTCCAGGCTCGCTCCAAGTTTGCGGTGATTGATCGCGGGGGCCGCTCGCCCGCCTGCCCTGAGAGCCCTGTGTGTGCTTCCTTTGCAGTATGAAAACCCCTGGACCATCCCCAACATCCTGTCCATGGCGCGGATGGGGCTGGCGCCGGTTTTGGGCTACTTGATTGTTGAAGAGAACTTCGATGTTGCGCTCGGTGTGTTTGTCCTGGCCGGTGTGACGGATCTGGTACGTTCCCGTGGTTTGGAATCTCTTCGGGGACAAGCGCGGCATTTGGTGATGCCACTTGGAACTTGGGCTCCAATGTAGAATGGAAAAGGATAAAACAGATGAGTTTTCGTATTTGTCGGTCTCTAGGAATGCTGTATATGTCCTTTGTGACAGTGCGAAGGGACGGTGCAGGTGCCCGAAGGGGATGTAATGCTCGTGGAGCACAGGGGGATGTCAGGGTTCCCTGAGCAGCCCCAGGTGGGCACTGTCCAGTCAGAGCATCTGGTGTGTTATGATGTGCAGCTGCACCTGGTGCATCCGTCATGGCAATAATTGTGTGAATTTTAGAACATCAGTTACTCCCCCCTTTTTTTTTTTCCTTAATAAAAATTGAATCTGGAATGCAATGAGAGAAAAAAGCATGATGAAAGTATCCCATAACGGGTATCCTATTTCATCATAGTTAAACTAGCTGTTTTGTGTGATGCCATTCAATAAATACCTCTGTAACAGTAGCATATATAAGCTCTTTTTGTCCTTGGTTTTCTAACGGAGAGATACTGAATTTTGCTTTTCCCAGTTGGACGGATTTATTGCGCGAAACTGGGCTAATCAGAAATCAGCACTGGGAAGTGCTCTTGATCCTCTGGCTGATAAAATTCTCATCAGTGTGCTCTATGTAAGCCTAACTTGTGCAAATCTTATCCCAGGTGAGAAAATACCGATTGCATGTGCTATATAAGGCAAAGATGATTTTATGTGTAGTCATATTTCTATTAAATATTTAACATCCCCCCAATAGATCCCACATAAAGCAGGTGCTGCCATATACAAAAAACCTGCCATATTCAAATGCACTTTCTTTAAAGCAATAATATGTTAAAATATTTTTCATAGACTGAATTGTTTTAAGGCTTTAATCCCTTCAGAAGCTGTGTTAAAAATCTTCAGACATGCATAAAACTTGTTTGGAAGGTTTTTGGGAGTGGTTATATTTTCTTGCTTCGTATTTTATGCTCTTTTGGTTGTGTTTTGTTTTTAATCATGGATATGGTTTTTCACTAGATCCTGTTGGCTTCATTTTTCAGTTTCACTTACTTCCATGATTATTCTGCGAGATGTAGCTCTGATTGCTGCTGTTTTTTATGTGCGATACAAAACTCTCTCTCCACCGGTAAGTGCATTAAACAAAACTGTTTGGATACGTAATCATAATAAAAAATAAATTAATAAGCCTTTAACAAAGTTGTGACAAAGAGATTTTCATCTTGAGACCTGATGGTTGCTCAGAACTTGGGCGTATACCCTAAGATGTGCTTGGTCTTTTGCCAGATAGGTTTCTAAGCAGAACAGAATTTCATAGAATGTATTTCATAAAACTGAGTCAGAGGTACTGATAACTTTTTTTCCTGTGCACGATGTGTGATGAATCATATAAAAGAGCAGTGCAATTCTTTAGTGCTACAGTCGACTTTTCTGTATCATGTGAACAGGTATATCAAGTTGAATGTACTAGGATTGCATTTTCCTCTTCTCTTCCCCAACAGAGAACACTGAGTAGGTACTTTAATCCCTGTTATGCTACTGCCCAGTTAAAACCAACATTCATTAGCAAGGTAAGAGTGGTAACTCATTACAAAAGATAACTGCTCAGTACTTGGGCTGTTGTGTAGTTTGGAGGGGGGGGACAATTTGCTGCTACTGCTGAGTACAGTTTCAAAATAGTGCCAGCTAATTTGGAGGCAACTTACATCCCGAAAGATTTTCTGCTGTACTCTGTCAGAGCAAATGCTAATTTCAGCAGTCTAAGATGCTTCATTAAAAGAGGTTTCTAAATAAATTTTCTCTATGTGGATTAATACCTAAAGCAGTAATAAATATCTATGTTGGTACCCCTTGCATAGTGCACATCTTAATTTTGGTCACAATTCCTATTTTGCTTTTTTCAGATGAACACAGCGGTTCAGCTAATTTTGGTGGCAGCTTCTTTAGCAGCTCCTGTTTTTGATTATGTGGACAGCATATATCTGCAGACACTATGGTAACATACCTTTCTTTTTGTTGTTGTTTTTTTTTTAAGACAGTTTAATGTACTTCTAAAGAAACTGGTCGTTGAGATTAATCTAATTGCATGGAACAAAAAATCTGCCCAGATGATTTAATAAACCCATATACCTGAAATTTTACACCTTTATTCTTAAGTGACACCAGAGCTAGATATTTATTGGTACTTAATTGACTATACAACCAAAAAGTAGTCAAATGAAACCAGTTAGGATCCAGGAAAAACAGCTTAGAAACAAGTCTTCGGGATAGACATGGTGTACACAGGCAAAACATCAATTCAGATCAATAGAAAAGAAAGGAATGGGAAGAAAGGCTGTATGGATTCTTCACTTATTTATGCTGTGTCCTTGGAAAAGCAACTTTGATATCAGCAAAATAGACATGAAATGTGTTCTTATTTTTGCTTTAGACTGTACCTGCTATCTTGAACTCTAGGTTTCTGAAGCCCCTTTGAAAAGCATGTGAAGAAATGGTGATTCCTGCTAGACTGTAGGAAGGAAGGGGAGATATGGAATGAAAAAAGGCATACAGGAGTGTTCCTCCTTAAATAGTGCAGTTCCTTTTCAGTGCTGTCACTGGAGATCTGAACTGATCTAAGGCTGAGTTGTAGGTGACTGCAGGTGTTACAATGTGTAGTTGTTTTTCCTTAGCAGTTTAGGTAAGAGTTCAGAACAAAGAGGCTGAACACACTTAGTTCAAGTCATGAAAAATCCAGTGTTATCTTCTAGGGAAAAAAAATCCCCAACAAAGCCAAATAAACCAAAATCACCAACCCGAAATCAAAAGCATTTAAGGAACTAGGAACCTAGATCTTAAGAGTCAGTGTGGTTTTTCATTCTGTTTGAAAAACAAATCTAGAGTTGTATCTGTGAAAGATGCTTATCTTGCTGCTTGTTGGGACTCTTGGGAGAGTTACCATGTTGTGAGTAGTGGAGAAATGCTGGGTGTAATTTGCCAGCTCTCAAAAATGGCTTGTCTGAGCCTGGCCTAGGGAAGGTTAACAGAGGGGCAAGACTGTAGCCTGGCTCACACCTCAGTGGGTGATGTCAGCCTATTACACAGAGGAGCACTGATAATTTAGGAATATGTATGGTTGTCACCCAGCATCTGGGAAGGAAACAAAACAGGCTGAAGCAGGAACTTGTGCATCAGCTTTGGAGCTTGGTAAAATAGGAAGTCCAAGTCCTGTGTGGTTTGAAAGCCCCCCTTTCACGCTACCAAGGAATAGTTTCTCACATCAGTCAGTTCTCAAGCTGGTAAAAATTATGTAGCTGCAAATGCTGAATGTTTTGTCTTCCCTTCTCTAAAACAAATGCTAATATAGTAAAAATTTGTCCTAGTATGCAGTTAACTCTAAAGCATGCAACTTAGTGCTGAATGGCAGATCCTTTGTTTATCTAATCCCCCACTTAGTGCTGAATTTCAGCATAGAAACTGTGAACTGCATTTCTGTGCAGCTGTGTAATGAAAAATAGAGAAGGCACTAAAAAAAAGAAACCAAACAGTGTTTATATTGTACACAGGCTCACGTGACTTACAGAAACTATTCTCCCCCAAGGTGCATCACAGCCTTCACAACGGTAACATCTGCCTACAGCTACTACCACTATGGCAGGAAAACAGTGCAGGTGATAAACAACAAATGAAGTGTTCCTGGAAGGACAGGGACTTCCCAGCACGGGGTGCTGTGCCTCCCAAGGTGGTTGTACTGCACCTGAGTTTTGGATCAAGCAGTCTTGTTTCTCTGCTTTAAACCATGGCATCACAATGAAGTGAAATTTGAACATGTACTGTGTATATATGTAGAGAGACTTTTCAGTGTATTTTTAATTTCTTTAAAATGGGGTTGTTTACAAAAATAAACAACATTCTTAAAAACACGGGTTACTTGTTGCTGCCATGTGGGTTCTGAATAATTCTGTACTGTTGTTGAAGTCCAAATACACACTTTGCACCAGCTTTTCGTGCCATCTTTGTTCGAGGCACTGAGTAAGGTGAGATCTGAGAAGAAAAAGCAATTATAAGAACAAATTTGTGTTTGTACCTCAGCCTAAGTCAGTAAACCAGCATTGCTCCTTAGGGCCTAATGAGAGACCTCAGCTTGCAGCAGAAGAAAGCACATGATGGTCGAGCAACAGTATCTTCAGACATTTAAAGCAGAGAGAAATTTTACTTCATGTTCTGTGGTGGTAAGGATGGATAAGCCATGAAGAGCTCCTACCTTGCTCCCTTTTCAAACATGAGAAATGGTGAACTGTACTCAGAGAAGAGCTTGGGGCCTCAGAAGGCTCAGTGGGGCAGTGATGGAATCACACTTTTCACACTTCATGTTCATTTCTAGTGATTGAAAGAAACTCCTGTATCTCCAGTTTCTTTAAAACTTCTGAAGATGCTGTTTAAATACCACTGGTGAAAGGGGACATTTTTAATACTGTCCAAATGAAAGGAGATGGTGGAAGAAACCTTTAGATGCATGTGCTATTAATTCTTGCTGTACTTCCAGCTTCAAGAGGTGCATTGTGATCCCCCTCAGGCAAGGACAGCTCCTTCTTTGCCTCTTCTCTGCTTACAAAACAACACAGAAGAGCTAGGCAGAACAGAGCATGCTGATCGTAAAGTCCTGTCTTCTATTTCCAAACAACTTTATTTTTTCTTGTGTGTCATAAAAAAGCACAGCCGTGAAGGACTTAAGTAATTGAAAGCAGGAGGTAAATGTAGTACTAGCAGAAGAAATTAGTATTGACTGTAGTATCAGCAGAAGAAAATTTGCTGTAGGCATGTCTTGAGAGCACACAGTCTCTTTTGTGACAGCATATGTTTGTATATACAAGGCATTTTAGTATTTTTTTATATTTAAACTTGTATAAAACACTGTACAGAGAAAACATTTGGTCCTTATTAGTACATTTGCTCAACTGTTTTGCATGTTTTGTGGTCAACCCTGGGATAGAGGGCAAAGCCTGTAGAAGTTTCCTTCAGGTACAGGAGTATTTAGTAGCACTTTATATTGAACAGCTCGAAAAGCAGGTATTTATTGTACCTAGGCGGGTCAATGCTGTTTCCTTCCATTTAATGTAATTGGGGGTTTGGCTGTGGGGGTTTCTTTCCTTTCTCCATCACGTTTTACCTGGTATTGCCCGGTCAGCGAGCGTGCCAAATTACCCGTGTGCTTAAATAAAACCCCTTTGGATGCTCGTTCCGCGGTCACACGGCCCGTCCCGCCGGGGGCTGTCCCCGCGCGGCCGCCGTACCGGGGGCGGGCCGGCCCTGCCCGCCATGGCGGCCCCGGAGCCGCCGCCGCCCGCTGAGGGGTCGCGGCCGCTGAGCGCGCTGCTGGGCGGCATCGCCCAGGCCGCCTTCCACGGCAACACAGCCCTCACCGAGGAGGTGCTGCGCCGCCAGCTCTACCCCGACGCGCCACCGGAGGAGTTCCGCGCCCTGAGAGCCAAGATGGGCGGCCTGCTGCAGGTACCGGCAGCGCTGTGGGGCGCAGGGGGGGAGCCGCCTCATGGGTGTCCCCGGGGGGCTCTGCGGGCAGCCGGGGCGGCGGGTCATAGTCAGGGCCCTGAGCACAGCTGTGCTCTGCGCAGCCCAGCCCAGCTTGCCCTGCCCTGTCTAGCCCAGCCCAGCCCGGTGCTGCCCAGCCCTGCCCGGTCTCCCCGGTCACTCGTCGCGCTGTGGAGAGAGGGAAAAGCTTTACACGCTTGGAAATTAGTGCCCGTCACAGGGAGACTCCAGGTGCCAAATCCTTGGGTGGCCACTGCCACCTTGTGGGTAAATCCACGGCTCTTTTGGCGGGATTTATAAACTTGGTCAGTGGTTTTAAATGTAACTGCCAGGTTTGGGATGCGATGAGGATGGTGGCACTGGCTTTATGGAGATTCCGTGTTTTATTCAGTGATGGGATTCAAATGCTGTCCAGAAGAGCCTGCAGTGAAAGTTGAATCATACTGACTCTTGTAGAACTAAAGACTGGTTTTGTCTCTGGGCTCTTTTCTTTCTCTCCTCTCAAATGCAGCTCTTATTCAAGCACTGTTGAGATGTCATACTCTGAACATAATGTTAACTGAGGCCCCAGAAGGCACGGGTGATTAAAGCTTTGTGGATATTTACCCACCGTTTTGACACAAGCACGTGGCTTAGGTGGAAGGCAATGTGCTGGGGAGAGGGTATTGCGTTCCCTGTGTGCTGCTTGAGAAGCAGGACTGGTGGCAATTGTACTCTTCGAGGTCACTCACATCTTCCTAGAGATGTTAATTGGTATCTCACTGTTGTCAGGTGCGTCTCGTGGTCTTCATGGCTAGCACTCCTCTCCTTAGGGATGAAATTCCTGGGAAATAACTGAAGTTTTTGCCGTTCAGCTTTGCAGTTGAAGTTTTGAGCTAAGCAACACACAGACTACTTTGTATAGATGCAATTTCATGTCGAGTGTGTATGGATTTTGGGGTGCCTATTCATAGTGGGTAACTTGAAGTAACACCTAAGTCCTGTGGATACTTTTATTATCTCTGTTATAGAGCATCCTAAAAAAAAAATCTTGGCCTTCTGGTCATTTTGAGGACCCTCTTTCTTTCACACTTCCCAGTATGGGGGTGAGCAAAAGGTTGATATTAGGATTGTACTTTGAAAATAGAGAGGCCTAAGACTATTTTCCTCTGTCTCTATCTACCATGTTAGGAAAAACCATTGTCCAAACTGTAATGTGTGATACTTCTCTTTCAGTTCTCATAGCCAGTCTACAAATTCTGCCTCTTGCATAGGCTGACTGATCTGAAGCCGTCACAGAGGGCTATAGTGTGAGCTGTTTTCTTTTGTTTGAGTGATGTGACAGGGGAAGGGTGAGAAGAAAGTCCTCTTGGCCCCAGCAGTTGCATAGTCAGAGAACCACCAAACACTTTCATGCCTGGAATACTTTCAGTATCTCTGTGAATTGAAACATGGGGGGGTTATGTCACATTGTATTTGCTGGTAACAGCAAACTTGAAAAGTGTTCCTCTGTGCTGATAACATCTTGATTTTTGGACACCTCTTGGGTGCTGGTGTCTCCTCAGCACCTGAAGAAGCAAACTCTTACTGGATTTTCTGTGTTATCCCTTCCTTGTCTATTATCATATGAATTTCTGAGCATATTTACTCCAGTTTTGATACTTAATTTATCGTGAGGAATCTGCATGATTAAAATGATAAAAGCTGGGGGGAAAAAAGTCTGTGTTACCTTTTTGTGATTTTATTTTTTCCCTCTTCCTCTGGGGGGGCGGGAAGGGGAGCAACAGAAAGTCAGAGCACTTCTTTACACCCCTATTTGCCTTGTGTGCAGTAATCTGCACCTGAAGTTCAGAAGACAGGTAACTTTTATGTCTCCATTGATGGTAATACTTGGCTGCACCAAATACCTTATTTTGGGAGGTGGTCATACTGTTTGTTTAGAAATACCTCAATTAGAAGTTTAGGTGACCGTATGGTCAGTATGGAAAAGATCAGATGTGGTCAGTTGACTCCATAGGGAATGTAAGCACCTAAATTAGATGGGATAAATAATGCCTCGTGCATGTCTCTTGAGGAATTTTTTTCCCAACATCTGTCTTCTTCATGGTCAGAAGCAGAGAAATTCATTGCCCTTGTGACTTAGTTGCTGTAGTACTTCATGTCTTCTAAGCAGTAAACACAGATCTGTACCATAAATCAACTACTTGCTTTTACTAGAGCTGAGCATAAATAAGAAGGACTTTCCTGTACCCTTCTGTATTCCACCTGTGCAAAGCATGGCATCTGTGAAGAGGAAGGAGATTCATAAGTGACAATAAGCATTTAAATGTGTGTGTGTGTGTGTGTGTGTGTGTGTGTGTGTGTGTGTCCCAGGATTATTTATAGAGTAGTCATGGTTTTCTGTTTTTAAAATACGTTGTTATAATCTACTTCTTAAGCTGTTTCCTTTGCTGTCCATAGAGCTGCTGAATGTACATGAATCATCTGAACTCCTTCTAAAATGCCAAATTTATTTTCTAGCGAAATAATGTTTCTTTATTAAATTTACCTTTTTCTTTTTATTCTTTTTAATCTTGTGTGGAGTATCCTGGACAGTAGAACAAAGACCTAGTAAGGCTGGCCCTGGAGGAAATGTATGATTTCAGTGTTGTTCTGTCAGGTGTTTTTTACCCCCTACCTTCATCTTTCTCAGCCTCCTGTCCCATAAGACTGCAAAACATTGAGAAATGGGAAAATCAGCTTTTGCAAATTCTCCCCCCAGCTTTTTTTGTTTTTTGTTTGTTTTTCAACTATTATCCAGATTAAAATACTAAATTTGTCTCCTTCTTACATAAGTTAATTTACAGTATTAGTCCACAGGTAATAGTTATTTTACATCTAAAGTAATCCCACTGTTTTCCTTTTGGTGGCAGTAAGTTATTGCATTTATTGAACAGGATTGTTTGCTGTTGAGTTAAAAGTGTCCCTGATTCACTCTTGCACTTCAGAACAAACTGTATGTAGGCTAAATAAGAATAAAAATTTCAGCATGAGGACTATAAATATTTTACTATATTTGATTTATAATTTTTTTCCCACAAATACTGAGGGTATTACTGTCTGTAATAAATATCTTGGTATATGAATGCTAAAATATTAATCAGACTATATAAATACGTGAGAAACCAAGAGCTTGATATTCAACATTTAAGGTGCACCCAAAGTCTGTGTATACACTTCATGACATTCACTTGCCCTCTTCCATTGATGGATTTCATTAGGAATCGTGCTGATATTTCTACCAGATTTTTCTGGTTACTGTGATATTTAATTTCACTGGTTTTCAGCCAAGAGGCTGATGGTACCATCATTACTGGGCCCTGCTGTGCCATGGCACACACGATGTGTAAGTCATTTCTGGTGACTACTTTTCTTCATGCCATCAGAGAAAAGCTGTTGAATAAGAAACCTTTTGATCAAAACCTGATCTAAAGGCTCGTGGGGAAGAAATTAGTGCCACTAGTGGATAAAATGACTTGGCATATAAAATGTGCTGGAGTTGCATGAGCAAATTGTGGGTGCCTTGGACGCTGCCTCATGATCTTACCATGTGTTGTCCCTGAAGATTGTCACCCTCTTGCTAGGGCCTACAGTCTTTTCCCTGTGGGGTTGCTGTTGTGACCTCAAGAGGAGTTCCCAAAGCATTGCTGCCCCTGTTTGAGAAGGAAGAGACTATTTTGATCGTCATAAAAGGGAAAAGCCAGAGCAGAAAAACAGTTGTAAGGTTCACTCAGTTGTGGAGGATAAAGGCCTTTGCATCTTCTTCCGCAGCATTTATGCTAACAGGAACATTTCTGCTAGGAATTTCTGAAGCAATTTCTGCTAACTGGTGGGAAATAAATGACTTTTTGCATTTTCTAATGAGGGAAGAGAGTTGCCATTTTTCCCTCTCCTTAGATGCCTTGTGATTCCTCAAATATGTGGGCTGAGTCATGAACTCTTGAGCGCTTTGCAGTTGTCCAGGCTTCTGCAAGGCTGAGGCAGAACAGCTTCGGTGAAGACTGAGATAAAATGATTTTGGAGGGGTTAACAGGAGAGGCTGCTTGCCTTCTGCCATTTAGGATTGCAGTTCTGCCTGCACCTGTAACTAAAGAGAGAACTCGGTAAGCATGCTCGTTTTTCTTGATCCAGGTAAAAGGACACAAGTTGGTACCACAGTGCCAACAAGCATGAGCTGCTTCCTACCCCAGTATGTGTCCTACCTAGTGTTACACTTTTCACTCCAGTGAATGACTGCTTACTATGAATATTCTATTTGTTATTGGGCTAGGTGAAAATGTGTTAATAACTTTGCACAGAAGAATTTTGGGAGGGAAGGAATGTTTACTGTGTTATAATTGGACTTGCATGAGAAAATTATTATCTGAATCTATGTTTGCCTGGAACAACTAAGTAAAAATCCTAGCCTTTATTTATTTTAATTTAGTGAAACACCACCATTATGTAGCTCGCTAATTTGAACACAGCTCAGTTGCCAGCTCTGCAAAGTCTCGTGTTGCAGCATACATTTTCTCTTCTCAGCATATGAACTATAAACACACTTTTTATTTTATTTTTTTATTGCTTCTTTTCCCCCCCCCCCTCCCATTTTCAGCCTTGCTTTAAGAGGGTAGAAAATGTAATGTTTACTTCATCACTGCTGTATTGCAGTGATGGAAATGTGCATGGGTGCTATCCCAAAGCATTCTTCTTGGTGCTTTCAATAGTTCTTTTAGATTTTAGGTTTATGTGCATGTGGTCAGTTCACATGAGGACTGGCCCAGCTGGCACTTAACATAAAGTGGAGGGGGAAGGTACTTGAGAACAGTGAACTGGAGAGAAATGTTGGATGGAGAATGTGACATGATTTAAGGACACTGCCAGGGGCTTCAGTGCCCAGAGCAGCAATTTATTGCTTGGGCATGTCAGCTAGAAAGAGCCATGTACCTGCATCATTATGGATTTTTTAATAATCCTTTTTTTGTGATTTCTCGTGTTGCAAAAGCTGGGGTTTGTGTTGTTAAAGCCTTTTGCAATTGCAATACTGTTTTCATAGCTGCTGTAATTACCGAGAAAGTGTGTGGAAGGTGGTGTTACTGTGGGATGTGAGGGTGATGGAGTTCTGCACCCAAGCAGATCTGTACCAATTGGACTGTTGTTTTAAACAACAGGGTGTGAACCACGAGTCTGTACATTAGAAGCCTCACAATCTTCTGCTGCCTATCTTCTGCAACTACAAGGGCAGATCCTGAAGGCAGGGAGAAACAGAAATGCTGTTCATTTAGCGAGTAGTATTTTCTGTAACTCAAATGTGAGACAGAAAGACTCATTTCATTTGTGATTGTAAAGTGCTGATATGCTGTAACTGTGTCACTTCAGTGAAAATAGATTACCTCAAGTTTAATGGTTTACTTGACCTTTTTGTGGTGCCTTTTTTTAATGTTCTTAGCTATGGAAAAGCAGTAAATTAAAAAAAGTTGGCAGACCTGCATCACTGATGTATAATAAGCATGGTAAACTCTGTATTGCCCAAACGAGAAGCAAGTCTCTCTCTGTGTTTTTCCTCAAATACAATGTTGATTGTACCTGTGTAAGTAGAGATGTAGTTGCTTTGTCCCAGTTGTGGAGGTGGGGGTTCCCCTGTAAGTGTCTAGAGCAGGCAGGTCAGTATTAGCTCTTCATGTTTGTAAGATCTCTGCATCACCTCTTAACTTTAAAATGCCCTGCTGCATTTAAAATCTGCTAATTGCCACTTAGTGGACTTCAGAACAGCGTGCTGCTGTGAAAGCTGGATTCCCTGGAGGTGGCAATGTTTCACGTCCTGTTGATTTCCACTTTCCCATCCAAATGTATGATTTAGTTTGTTGCATTTGTAGAACTTCTGCAAGTAAGTAGCACTTTTATCATTAATGACACCAGCAAGCTTTGGATGCACTCTTCATTTCTGAAAAAACACAAACCCTACAGGTACGATTAGCGTAAGTTACACACACATATGGGTGTCTGTGATCAGCACATGCTGTTTATATATATGTGTGTGTACATGCAAACACACATAGGCACAGAAAGGTAAGTACAATGATTTTGCTGAAATTCATTAGTCCAATCTGATCCCTGCAGTGTTTCTCTTGATCTTAGCAAGAGTCTACTCTGATTGAAGAATAGAGAGCTGGATCTTGCCTTTGAAGATCATTACTCCAAATTAAATGCTTCTACTACACTTAATTAGCATTCATCCAACACATGCTGTATAGAATATATTTGAGAAGGGAGAAAGATTCCCTCAGGTTTCACATGAGGTTTCATACCTTTATTTCAGTAACACTAATGCTCCATTCCCTATTCCCCAAAGTGTGTGGAAAATGCTGAAGAGGGTAATGAAGTTCATTGCTCATAGTGAGTTTCTGGACCAGTCTAAGTTGTCTTTCCTCTTTTAAATGTAGCTTATAAAAAGAGAAGAACTTGAGTTATCTTGTCTTCCAAAAGGAAAGGAAGGCTGTACACTGAAATTATGTTCTTTATTACATGATACTTTAAAAATGGTGTGTGTTACAACTGCTGTGAATGAAGATTAGTACTTGCTTGCCTCAGGAGATGACTGATGTTGGCAATGAAGTACAAATAGCAATGCAGCTGAACAGTAATAGACTTATTTCTTCAGATATACATATGTTTTTTTCATTGCAAGTAAGGATTAATCTTATTAGGAAAAAAGACTAGCCA
Source organism: Scytalopus superciliaris (assembly GCA_013400415.1). Lineage (NCBI taxonomy): Eukaryota > Metazoa > Chordata > Aves > Passeriformes > Rhinocryptidae > Scytalopus > Scytalopus superciliaris. The sequence goes on from VXBX01000337.1 coordinate 115,077, forward strand.
ATGGATCCTTTATGTTGGAGTGAGAATAACCTTCTCTGCTAACATACACATCCTCATTTCACAGAAAGTTCAGAACAAGAAGAGAGCAACAGAAAGAGCACACATTGAATAACACCCTCTCAGAGATGCAAGAGCTATGGTATTCACTTGAGCCAGGCAAGTTGACAATTAGTGTATGAAAAAGAAATTTGGATGACACTCACAAGTCAACCTTTTTACAAGTTGAACGTCTGAAATTTCTCATTTCCGGTAACACTTAGCAGCTATGGTCTTGGGATGGTGTGATGTAGTTTTCTGACTGTCCCAGTGTGTAGCAATGGAATGCAGTATATCCAACAACTTGTTAATAAAAAAATGCTGGCAAGACCAAAAATTCAATATTGTGTGGCTAGAATCTTAGAATAGTTGTGTGGCTGGAATTACTCCATTTTGCAGATTGTACTCTGGATTTCTTCCAGTCTGGTGACCAAATATGATGGAGCCTGAATTCTCCAACGTGTTTGGATGATGTTCAGTTTTCAATAGTTTCTTTAATTAAGAAAAAGAAAAAAAAAAGTGAAAGAAAAAGCACTACTGGCGCAAAATACCAGAGGCTGCAATTGTTACATGAAGTCTTTTGTTCACTGATATTTTAGTCATTGAACCCCATGGGAGAGAAGCTGTCAGGTAAGAACATCTAGGAACTTGAGCTGTGGTCTGAATGCCCAGTCTGGTTCCCCAGGAGCCTCCCTGGGCAGGAAGGGTCAACTGCAGCTTCCCGAGAGGGCTCTAGGTTCACCCCGGGAGATCACTTGTTTTAGAACAAGATGAAGTGAGGGACTTTCTTTATAGGCAGGGCCTAAAATACCCTACTTTTTAAATTTTGTATTTATCATAAATTTATGCTTTTGCACTATAAGTTTCAGAAAAAAGATTTAATATATATGGAGTAAGTCATAACTGAGTGAAACATGGATGGCCTCCATTGTGAAGGATTAGGTGTTCATTATTGGGAAAACCAAACTGATTTGGTTGTTTGTCTTTTTTTGTTTGATTTTATTGTTTTTGTTGGGTTTCTTTTGGTTTGTGGTTGGGGTTGTTTTGTGTGGAGAGGGCAATTTTATGTCTATTCTGAACACTTGAAGCTTAAGCACAGTAGTTTTCCGTAATTGTGTACCAGTGTATTTAATGGCCATATACAAGGAAGCCAAATCATCCTATACTTATTTTATCCACCCAGTAATTTAAAAATTGAACTGTTTGAACAAAGTAAGTGGGATTTACTTTTTACTTTGTTTACAGTGCATGAGCAGCTGGTTCTGGTTGCTGGCCCAAGATCCAATTCAGAGTATTCAGTCTATTACAAAGTTGGTAGCTATAGATTTGTATAGCAAGCCTGGGACTTCCTCCTCCTCCTCACTTCCCGGTGGAGTTCAGTATCTGGTTATCTGCTGTGCTTAAGGACTGCATGTTTCACTTCGAAAGGTGACAGTGACCTTGGAATACATTTTTTTTTATCCCTCTAATTCTTTGGCATATTCTGTATTTACCTTTTAACAGTCCTGGTTTATATGTGATTTCACGTAAGTAAAAAGAGATTACAACATAATCTCACTGAAAGAAGACATAAAATATACTATGCAGAGAAAATGTGGAATAATAGCCAACTTGTCAAAACACTTTTTGTACCTAAGTATTTCTCTAACTATTTTTAAAATATTTTTGTAACTATGTCAGCTTGCATAGGTTAATGTATTTTTGAGAGTGTGGTTTTTTACATCTCTCTCTGTCTCTCCTCAGACAATAAAAAATGTTAATATAGTTTGAGTGAATTCTGTGTTTTTTCCAAATCAGGTTAGGGTTTTTTTCTGATTGAGATCTGTGCCAAAAGATTTCTACCTCAGCTTGGTAGGTAGTTTTCCTTTCTTTGCAGTCTCTGTGAACTGTGATGCCAGGATTATGGAATATGTTTTGAAGATATATGCAGACACTGAAGGAGTGTCTGTGTAAAAGGCAAGCAATCAACAGGCATTTTTACTTCTTGTCTGACATTTACACATGCCTTTGTTGTCTCTCTTCAGACTGTCACATCAGATGTGCTGTTCTCTTATACTCTTTTTGCCTTTTGTGGTGCAGGAGTAGTTTATATTCTGTTCTAACAAGTTTGTATAAGTACCCTTTAGTTTTACACAGTTACATGGTAGAAGTACTTTATGCATTTGAATTAGTTGTGATTTTTTTTTTCATTAATAAACTAAACTTCTACCTTTTTTTGAAGTGAGAAAAATATTCATAACTGTTCTGTAGAAGAAGAACAATGTGTGCTGTTATTTTAGTAGATGGTCAGATCTGGTGCTCACACATTCGTGTTTACAAAGTATGTCTGCACAGATGCAGAGGGAAGAAGAGAGGTCAGGAGTGCCCTTCTAAAGCCATTCAATGACACTTGGGTTCTGTACATTGCCTAGGATGAAGATGACAAGCTGTGGTTCTGAGACTAGTTGGGTTCGTGTATGGCCCTGTGGTTTGCTTTGTTGAGTGTGGCATGCTTGGATTCCGGAGCTGTGCATTCCTGGTGGGTCCTCAAGAGGCCATGGGTTGTTATGCTGCACTTCAGACCCCTTGAGAGCACCAAGATGATCCTCTCTTGAGGGCTTTAAGAAGCCCAAAGCATGAGCAGCTGATGCAACTTTGCAGAAGGGCCCTTCCCCACTTGTTTACTGGACATGCCTCTTGTACACGAGTACCTGTGTAGGTGCCTCTGTTTAGTGTCTGTTGTATAAAGTCTGTTGCGTGATTGAAAAAGAGGGATCTGGCTCTGGCTTATTGTGAGCCAGGTTAGAAGAGTGTCAGTTGTTCTTTGCTTGGAGAGGAGAGTGCTTTTGTTCACTTTGACATGTCAGTTCATGACGTGTCAGGAAATCTATAAAAGGTCTCGTAATGAAAAGAAGAGGAATTTTCTACCTCATGTGGACAAATGGTACGAAGTTTATCGAATATGAAGAGCCCCCAATTTGACTAAAAGCCATGGGAAAAATTAATTGAATTCTTTTTGATGCCATGGGCTGCAGTGTCTTGGAGCAATTGAGTGCTGAAGTTTTTAGCTGTTAAGACCTGTGATGGTGAAATGTAAAGCCAAGTTTTGTTGGGCACCAAATAGTTCTCAGTAGTGGGGTGTCTCTGCAAACCACAGTCATGTACGTGCAGCTCCCCAGAGCACTGTACATGTTGTGTGTGGAGGCACAGGAGTGTTGAGTTGTTCCTACAAGCTTGATGGAAAATATGACATGTCCAGCTCTACTGATAGATGATAGAAATAGAGAGCCCCCATGGGGTAATCAAAGCAGTCATTAATATTTAATGTGGCTCTATTGGAGAATACCTTGATTGACATCTTAGCTGTTTCATTAAGTATTAAGCTTTTTTTTCCCCTAAAGCATTTATTACATTTAGCACAAAGATTATTTTTGATACAGGAAATGGCAGCTAAATCTTTATGGGAAAGTGAGGGATTGTTTTTCTCCTGAGCTCCCTGATTTGGGCTTTGTTCCGAATCAGGTGTTGTTTTCCAGCAACAGGGATGCATCAAGGACCTGTACAGTTGTGATTCCTGTGCTGAAAAGTTTGACCTGCTGCTCCTTTCTCCTCGTAAAGGCTCAGCTTTAACAACCACCATGTCTGCCACTGGTGTGGGGAACATGTTTCATATTTCACTGAGCCGACAGGAGGGAAAACTATTTCAGCTGTGCCGAAAGGAGGACCTGCCGGCTGGTATCCTGAGACGGGAAGCTTCTCTCTCACCTGTCAAACCTGTCAACATGTAACACGAGTTGTCAAAATAGGTGATGGATGACCAGATGGCAGAGCACTCTTGCTTGCTTCCTGTGAAACAGTGTAGTCTGCAAACTTGTCTCCTTCACTTGCTGGTCTCTGCTGTGAAACATATCTGCAGGGTTATGGGCTCCCAGCCTGGTCTGGGAGAGCAGAAATCTTTATCCTTCCAGGTAGGAAATGTAACTCCAGCTGCTGCCCAGAATAGTGCAGGTAATAAGCAATAGTGCTGTGAACGGAGGGAAAGCAGAGCCTTGGAGTCAGAATTTGGCTCCAATATGGAGTATATGGCAAGACATCGTACAGTGGAGGGATGAGACACACAGTTCACTGCTAGAACATCTGTGCTTTGCTGTAAAGGAAAGCTGATGTCCAAATGTAAACCAAGGGACAAATTAGCTGAGTTAATGATTAACTTTGAAGATGCAAACAGTCAAGATGCATGGAGTAACAGTGAAAATTTAATTCACGATACTAATTCTATTTCTGTGCTTGATTCATAATGAAGTAAGTTTGTGCTGATTTCCCTGACAGCATCACTGCCTGCAAAGCTCCAGTAAGCTCTGCTAATGTCTGCACCATTACTGCATTCATGGTAGGGCTACAACTTTTTTCCCCATGTCTTCAAAATATGAACAGCTTCAGCTTCTATTTTTAACTCTCCTAAGTGAAACGAGATTAAACATGAAGCAAAAGTCTGCAGCAGCATGTAATTTTTCCCAGAATGGTTGTGGAAACCTGATAAACACAATTCTCTTTTATTCTAAGAGAACAGAGGAGGAGTTAAAAAAGGCTGGCCACATGATCTCTTAAGGGAATGATAGGTCATGTCACCAGTTCCGGGACTGTCACTGTGTCTGTCTGTCTCTTTTCCTGCTTTTACTGCCTCCCTGAATTTTTTTTTTTTTTAATTTACCATCTGATATTTTCTGTCCTATCTGGATTTCTTTCTGCCTTGTATTTTCCTCTCTGTCTTTAGCAGTACTGCATTAAATGGCTTTCATCTGCTGAGGGTTCTTATTTCTGAATCCATCTCCTTCAGCAGGACTCAAGAAGAAACCATTTTAGACTGAATAATGTAACCTGCAGAGATTCATGTGTTTTCTAAGAAACCAACTCCGTTCTGCTGAGGCATAATTCAGGGAGCACATGTGTATGTACATTCAGTTTGAAAAAGGTTGAAACTCTCAAACTTGTGTGTGATATGGCCGTGTGTTTAAGAACTGCTGGAAATGTGACATTTCTTTGCTTCCACCCCAAGTGGCAAAATGCTTTCTAATCCTGAGCAAAGAATTGGACTTGAGTGGGGAGAAAACTGATAGCAAGCTTTGGGATTTTTTTTGCTGTAATTAGTTTGAGTTCAAGCCAGAATGGACAATTTATATCTGTATTTTTAATTTTAATGCATTTATATTCTTAATCCTATTTCACCCTTGTAGTTACAAGCGTATCTGCTATGAATAGAACATTCCCTTGTTTTTTTGGTACCTTGTTTTATCTCCCTCCAGCATGTCCAACGCCTATCTGTGCTCTCTGAGAAGCACTTTCCATTGCCTTTTGTCTTGTGTAACTCTTCCTCTTTCTATTTTAAATCACACAAGTAGTTTGGAAACCTACTCAGGAAGGAAGGGCTGGTGATTTTTATTTTTTTTAATGTTTATTGCTGAAAATCTGCACTTTTAGTATCTGTTCATAATCTGAGTGTGCAGACATCCTTTGGATGTCTACCTGTGACTGTTGGTATTAGTGGACTTGCTATGGGTTATTATTATTTATTCTTGTTTTGTAAGTGGTATAAAGCCTAGACAGAGCAATCCCAGTGAGTCTCAGTTTTCCTTCAGCTAAAGATGTTTTCTGGGATCAGCCTGGAGTGGGGGAGCCACTTTTTTGAGCTCAGCACAACAGGTTTCCAGGAAGCATGATCCGACTGTGGTAGGACGGCTCAGGTTGCAGTTAATCAACCTTTCATCCTCCTTTGTCATCAAATGAGTCTTCGTGCCACAGAAAAACAACACCTCCTGCAAAGAAATTTAGGAAGTGGTGGTACACGAATTACAAGTTCCAACTTGTTGTTTCTAGGAGCCTCATAGACTAATGGCAGAGGGGAAAAATGCTGTGCTCGCTTCACGTGCTTTCAAAAACTAATGCTAAGGTCTCTTTTTTGGTTGTAAGCTGGGTCAAAAGTAGCTGAGTATCTACTCCCGTGTGACTGAGCTGCAATGTTCAAACAAAAGAGTGATTTCAACAGAGAACATTTGAGTTTGGTGAGCTTGTATTCAAAAGTACATAAAGATAGGGTTTAGGGGATTTCTGCTTGGTGGGAACCTGGGAATTGTGGGAAAGAAAATGGAGAAGTCAGTCATGAAGCATGGAAGTGACCTGTTGAGAAGAGCTCTATCTTCCATGTGAACATCTGACAAGGCTGGGTGGAATCAAGCATAATAAGATCGAAAATGAAGGAAGGATGTAATTTTGCCTGAAACTTCATCATACACACATGTTTTTCCCATCTGCAGTAATGGTTGTTGGTTTTTTTTTGTTGGTGAGTGTTGTGAGTCCTCCCATGCAAGAGGAAAGCTTGATTAAATCCAGAAGTCAAATTTAAAAGTATTTAGAAGTCTACTGAATGTCTCTTGACCTGGTTAGTGGTTCCTTGGCAATGAATTGAAAGGTTGGAATGAAAAGTAGTTGCAGAAGATCTATTATGTACTAGAAAAAATGAGCTATGGAGTTTAAGCAATGTATGTATTAACCTCTTAATGGTTCACAGTTAGTTCTTTTCTATCAGCAAACTGTTTTATTTCACTTTTAGCTGTGTATTTCACTTTTAGTTGTGTATTTACAGCTCCATAAGAAGCAAAAAAATAACATTGAGACATAGCATGGAACATGATGAAAAGAAATTCATATGATCCCCCATGGATTAGATGAAGGCTTAAAGATCAGTTAAAATCTTTCTACTTTGATGTAGAAATACTAAGGGTATTGTTAAGGTCACTTGTGATTTCTGACTAACAAATTCGTGGTGGGTATAAAAGCCTTTAGTTTTGGAGGTTTTTTCCAAAAGATGGATCACCATTTTCAAGTGCAGACAAGCAGGCTGTTGTGTCTAATTTTATCTTAATGCCAATTCTCACGAGAGCTCTTGGACTTTAATAAACAGTGTTTGTGAGGCACAACCTACCAACTAGTTGCAAACCTCCACTGCCTTCAGAAACGTGGGAAAGTCCACTGGACTAATATCCAGGGAACATCTGTGGGAACGGCTCATTTATTGCAGAGCTGGATATCTCAGCAGCCCTTGGGAGAGTCTGCTTAGTACATACGTACAAAGGAAGACCCAGAAACCACAGGATTGTGGAGATCTTGGATTCGTCCTGTCTGAAGCCACTGTTTGCAGAAGAATAGGCTGAGCTAACTCCGACAAATAGCACGGAGTCACCAGGACCCATGTGTGCTGTTGTTCCCACGGATGATGAGAGCTGCTTCTGCAGCCCCTGCTGGCCCCAAATCCAGTAAAGGTGTTCTCCTAAGGGTGATAAATGAGAGAAATACATCTTGATGTTTACAGGAACTGGCTTTGTGTGATCAAAGTGTTTGGCCGAGTGGGGTTCCTTGGCATGTCCCTCCTGTCTGCAGCTCTTCCCCCTCTCCCTGCATGTGTTCCTGGGGTCAGAGAAATGGCTTTCAAGGCTGTATTTCTAAAAGCATATGAATTACATATCACACAAGGGGTGTGATACAGGAGAAGCCTCCTACCCCCACTCCCAAAAACCTGAAGAGGCAGGTTCAGTAATATGGTACATGGCACTGAATTGTTTGTTTTTCTGAGCTTATGATTTCTTTGTTCTACAGGCTGGCAGCAGCCTGTGATTTTGAGGGTCAGCTGGAGGAAATGCCTACACATGATGGCTTGTTCAACTCTTGGAGATCTTCTGTGATGGTTGACAAATAATCCATTTCTGAAAATTTATCTCTTTTTTCCCCAGTGGGTTTTACTAATTCTTGTTTCTCACTGGTATTGCATGCTTGTCAGGCTTTATTTCTCAGAGGAGATAACGAATTTAAATCTGTTTTCCTGTTCTGTGTACCAAGGCACATGTCTAATGGATCTAATTAAGCTAATACAAAACTCTCTAGATTATCAAATATTGTTTCATTAAGCAAATAGTATTTGAAATCATATTTTTATTGGCTGAATTATATTTGGAGATGTAGTGGGTATGTGTTGAAGGTGAACACAAGGAGAATTCAGTATGACCAAAACTGTTTCTTCTGTTAAAAAGCATCTGCCCAGCCTCTGGAAAAAAAGGTATTCCAAGTCACTAAGGGTAGTATTTGTGTGCCTGTAATATGACATGCTATCCATAAGCCAGGAGGGAAAAGAAAAAGTGTATTATATCAAATCTCAAAATGCATACTGTGAGGAAATTTTAAATATATAATTCTGTTCTCCTACAGACTCTAGTTTTTGAAATAGACTTCATTTACTTAGACATTTGAGTTTATAAACATGATAGTGTTAATTTACGTTTTGCCCTGACATAGAACAATTACGATTCTATACATTCTTAGAGAACTTTTCTGCTTTTTGTTAGTTAAAGATTTTTATGCTGAAATGTAAATTGTTTGTGATTGCCAATAAAAACTGGAATTAGGTCCTATATAATGTTTTTCTCTCAGGGCCATACTTCTAACACAGTGCTTCTTGACATGCTGTACAAGTGCGTAGGGGTAAGACAGTCTGTAAATGAAAAGGGGACTGTGATAATATATTGCAAAAGAGATGAGGTGAGAAACAACTAAGGCAGGACCTTCATGTACACACACAGCTCAGAATATAAAGTCTCTGATACAGTGACAGGTGTCACTAACAGTGCAGTGACTCACGGTACAGCAGTAGGTTCTGCACTTTAAGGTCTGTCTGGACTAAGTAATTGGCATTAATAAGATGTACCCCTCTAGATCCAATGCTGACAGTTATTCAGCTGTAGGAGCAGATGGATGAAACAGGTTTCAACACCTTTAAGTTCTGAGAATTTTCCGGTTATGATGCTTAACTCTGCACATGTTGTTTACTCCAGCAGGGAAACAATCTTTGCCACGGCAGTGAGAGCTGGACAACAGCTGGTCGTTGTCCTGGTAGTGATAAATGCTCATCTGAAGCTCCTTGGATTTAATAGCATGAGAGGGAGACTTATAATCAGATATATTTTATCTGTCTCTAGTTATAAGCACAGAAGAACTACTCATGGTCTAACTTTCAATTATTCCTTAGAAATATCAGTAAGATGTATTCACTGTAATTTGATATTCTATATAATAAATGAGCATTGTTAAAAGTAGTGGAAAGAACTGTTTATAATGCTATGCAAGGTGTGACTGGAAATACAATTTTTTGCCAAGGTAAATTAAAACATTTTCTCAAACTTAAAAAAAGTCTAAAGTGTGGCCCTTCATATGGCCAATGGAGTAGAACTACACATGTTTAAAGAATGAGTGTTGATGCAATAATGGAGATAGGAGATCATTGAAGGCTTTAATTGTTCTCTCATTCTTCGTCCACAGTGAAATATTTCCAAGTTAAGATAAAAAAGAATATTAAAATGAGTTGCTGTTCTAAATGTGACTTGAAAACCATTATAACTGGTGGGTTTTGTTGAGGAGTTTCAAAGAAAATGTCTTCATTAATATCTCCATTCAGCTGTATCAAAGTATAACTCTGATTGTTTGTACCCGCTTCCAGTTAATTTTTCTTAAAGGATTTTTTAAGTAGTAGTCATATTTCCAAGAAGAGAGGGATTCTAGTTTCAGTGATGGACTACAAGAACATATTATTTAAAGTATACATTATCTGATAAATATTCCATGCAAATACAGTATGCTTGCTATCTTTTGCTTTCTTATCTGTGTACATTATGAACAACCCACATTGTGTGGACATGTGTACGTGTGTGTGCAAGAGGGAGAGATATGATTGCTAATTATCATACGTGGTCTCCTTCCTCTGTTTTATGTGACAGTATTTGGTAGCAAACTATATCAGGGTGCTTGTAATAAATAAGGTTACAGTTTTTAAGTGTAGCTCACATCAGATATTAACTATTTGTCAGTGTGTTGATGATCTTTGCTCTTCTCCATGGACACCCC
>VXBX01000339.1:992-34831 GCA_013400415.1 Scytalopus superciliaris
CAGTGGATTTTTTAGGTGAGGCACAGCGTGCACAGGACTGGCCCCACCCTTTACTCCTGAGGTTCATCTGCCAGGGCCAAGCAAGCTTGGACGGTGACAGCAAAGTCCTCAGGATGTAGGTTCAGTTAGAGTAGCCTTCTTAGATGGATGGCCTTACAGGGCTAAGCGAGCTCCATCTGTCCGGGTTTGGAGTTAGAGTTGTCCTTCTCCTAGGATGGTTGCCAGGTTGGCTGGCGAGCCCATCCTGCCCGTGGACACACTTTTTCTGACCCTTCAGTTGAGACCTGACTACCAGAGGCACAAACCCACCAGCATAGCTTGCAAGCTCATAAGGGTACGCAAGCTCCTCCCCCGCGACAAGGGGGTGTCCGTGGAGAAGGAGGGTGAAGATACAAGCACATTTATCCTGCTTTGCAGATAGGAAAAGGAGACAGAGAAATTAAGGAAAAAAAAATACCTCTACTTGGCTTCAAGAAGGTTTTCACTGCCCAAAGAAGGGCCATGGCTCTTGAAATCTGTGAATCAGCTGCAGCAGTACTGAAACTGAAGAGCAGAGATGATGCCCTAGCCCAGAGACTAATCCAAGCCCTTCCTTTACAATATACATAAGCACTTCTGAGTCCTTGTTTGTAGTCAAAGTGCAGCTACTGCCACCACTGACTATTCCTCCATTAAGTCCTGACATGCCCCTTGTGCCAAGGCGGCTCTGCCCTCCAGGAAGGTTAGAGAGACACCTCCAATGCCTCACAGATTTGTTTCCACTAAGGACAGCTACTACTGTGGAAGTAAAAATTAAGAAAACAGGAAGATACCAGGAGTCAAAGTTCCCATCCCAGGAAATGCTAAAACTGTCTCAGTTTTTGGTGTTGGACAGACCTTGGAGAGCAGTGGTGGGGACCGCCACCACCCTCCAGGCTGCTGCTGGGAGCAGAGGGGATGCTGTATTCTAGACTCTGCCAGGGACTCTGCCTGCTGTGCTGGAAGAAATCACAGGCATGACACAGCTACAATCCACAGGGACCTCAGTGCCGCCTTTCCACCTCTGATCAGTATTCAAAGTTACAATGGGATAAAATGGCTACTTGTTGGTACAAAATTATTTAGCTTTAACAATAAATGCCAGCTGAGCCACAGACAAGACACACAAGGAGAGCAATTTTTCCTACCTGTGTAGTGAATGAACCATGTAATTCTCACTCTCTCCCACAGATGTGCTGTTACACATTTAAGTAACATTGCTACAGTGTAGTGATTATGGCTCAAATACAGTATTTGTATTTATTGGGGCACTTCCAAAATTCCTAATTGGATGGACACAGACCACTTTCCCCTTCACAGCCTGCAGGCCCTGTGGTGCAGCAGCTCAGAGGCCACATTCTGCTTTGAAGGGTCCTGCGTTAAGTACAACTGCCAGAGACTGCTTGGGCTGGAAGACAGAGAACCAACACCACAGCAAAGGGAAGGGACGCTTCTTAAAATGATCTAGCTGCCACTGGGTCAGTTAGTCCATACACCCAAAAGAGACTTCCAGCCATCATCTAGGATGCATCTATCTGCTTACAATTCACACCATCCCACAGCCCCCAGTAATAAATACAACAGCACAGTAACTCAAGTTTTCTTGCAATATGATCTATAAAAGAGCAGCTGGCTTCCTTTCTCTCTACCAACACTACCTTGGGTTTCCCGATACTCTTGGAAACCTTACACGGTTTTTATTGAGCAAGTTGGCACTAGGTAGTTATAAACACAGATTCTATACCCACCTCTCTAAATATTACAAGGTCAACATCTCTCATGTACCTTTCACCCTGACCTCCAAAACAAACCACAAACATCAACTTTCTTTAGCCTCTTGGGTTTTTGGAAGCTATGAAGCACAAAATTAAGATACCACCTGGTTGTATGCTCTGCTTAAATGCCCTTGGCTGACACAGAGGGAGAGCAGTCATACTCAGGAGCACCCAAATGCAGCTTAGGCAAATATGGGTAAAGGTCCTACTTGCAACCAAATTAGAGCAATCAACACAGCAAATTCTTGTTCACAAACAGTATCCCTAACCCTTTTTCTCCTTCCCTGAAATGCTGCTTGTAAACCAGACAACTTAAGGCATCTAAAAACCCCATCCTTCATTGCATCAGTTCTCTCTCAGTCTGCCATGATGCACGGAATGCAAGAACAGCAGGTACGTCTCAGCCCTACACCTTAACTGCCATCAGACTGGGAAACAGATTAAAAGCCAACAGGAACAAGGACAGAAGGAGAGAAAAACTCTGCAGTAAGCAAAAGATGAGGGGTAGGATTAAGCTGATTTTTGGATGCAATGAAGAAAGAGTAAAGTTTCAGTACTAAAGTGCCTGGCTGTGACTCAGCTCTGACCTAGACCTTCACGCTCTCTGTAAATCTTAATGCTCATTCTGAAGGGGAAAAAATTCCATTACAACTGCAAGATTCGGAGAACATGTCTCAGTTTCCCAGATTTTGTCACACTTCTGTCTGTTACTGTTCAGCCTCTTTTTTCCAGAACCTTCAAATATCCTTAAATGAAGCTTTTCCACAGTTTGTCCTGGTTCTGAGCAGGACAAGGTCAATTTTTGCAGTAGCCAGGAGGGGGCATGGCCAGGACACGAAGGTTATTCTATACCACATCATGTCATTGCCTGGGGAGGGGAACAGGGAGTCTCTTCCATGCTGGCACAGTGTGGCAGAGGGAGTGGTTGGATACTGGCTGTTGTCAGGGGGCGTTCCATCTGAATTGTTCACTGCTTTCTTGTACCCTCAGTAATTAGTACTGTTGCTGTTTTTCTTAGCTCATTGCTGTTTCCAGCAAATTTTTCTTATTTCTCATCTTGAACTTCTGTGCCTCCAATTCTCTCCATCCCACTGCAGAGGGAGAAGGAGGGGGTGAGCAAGCAAGCAGCAGCATGGTTTGGAGAGTCTCAATGGGAGCACTAAATACCATTCCTAAATCACAACATAGTTGTACTCCACCTTCTACACTCAGGCAAAGCCCATGGGAAGAGCCATGAATCCCCCCTTCAAGTCCCCTAAAAGCAGCACTGTGCTAAGAAAACTTGTGTTTCCTCACCGCACTCTGAGGTCTCATACATTCTGGAGCTGAAAAGCCCAAGCACTGTTCTCTGGTCTGATCCCTTGACGTTGGAACATGCCTCAAAAAGGGAGCTCAGACACTGTACTGCCCATGTCAGCCTTCTGTGCCATGCCAGACTGCACAGGCCTGGCAGGCAGAGCCAGGTACAAGTTGTTCCGCAGTAGGTTTGATCTCCCCTTCAGTTCATCTGCTGCCTTGTTTTAAAAAGTACAGAATTTCTTACGTAATGTTGTTTTGGTGAATAAATAGTTTATTTATGGCATGGTTTTTTTCAGGGAAATATATATTTAGGCTTCAGTATAACCCCAAAAGTAGGGATTAAGAATAACTTGAGCTAATGAATTTCTGTATTGGGTTCAGTTGAGATGGAGTTCATTTTCCCATAGCAGCCTTCACAGTGTTGTGCTTTGCAGTGGTAGCTAGAAAGGTGTTGATAACACACCAGTGTTTTGGCTACTGTGGAGCAGGGGTGGCACAGCATCACCAATATTTCTCAACATCCCCACCAACATACTGGGGATGTGCAAGATCCTGGGACCAAATTAACCAAAGGGATATCCCCATACCATAGGACTTCAGTTCAGATATAAAAGCTAAGGAACGGAGGAGGAAGGGGGCATTCATTCTTTACGACGTTTGTCTTTCTGAGCAACTGCCACACTTTGCAGCCCAGCTCCCAGGGAAGCTGCTGAGCATCACTTGCTGGTGGGAAGTAGAGAATAAAATTATTGGGTGTTTTTTCTCTTTGCTTGTGCATGTGCAAATTTCCACTTTTGCTTTAGTAAAGTGCCTTATCTCAATGTATGAGTCAATTTTCCACCTTATTTTCTCTCCTCTGTCGAGCTGGGAAGGGCAGTAATAGAGTGGCTTGGTGGGCACCCGGTGTCCAGACAATTTCAACCCACCACACTTGCTCAGATTCAGCCTCTGCTTTCTGCACTGTTTACTGAGGGAATAAGCTGCACCTACAGCACAACTCAGGATCAGAGCATTTAACCTGTACGCATCATCTCCTCCCAGAAGTTCATGTACAAGTATTCTGAGATCTGCACATGGCTATAATAGGAGGTCATTAATCAATAACCTCTCCTTCCCTGATCCCCAAGGAGTAGTTTTCCAACTCTCAGGTGAGCTAAGACACAGCACATCTTGTTCCCAGAACTAGCCCCTTTCTATCAAGTGTTTAGACACATTTGGTGAAAAACAAATTAGAGCACTTTAAAACACTTTACTCAGTTAAAAATAATCCTCATAGTATCACAAAGGTAAAAGTAATTCAATGTTTTGGTTAAAACCTGAAAACAGAATGAAAGCCTGTGAGATCAGTCTGTGCTTTATTTTTAAAGCGTACTAAGAGTGCAAAAAGTGATCTGAATTGGCTTTTGATCACACAATTTATCCTGTAAATAACTATCAAAACAGCACCTGGACACAGATGAAGGGCAGTGTACAAAACTTTTTCTTCAGTGTTAAAAACTGGTAAGATGCATCATCGATATTATGAATTTCAATGAAAAAGACAAAAGCAGAAAATCTGAAATTTCTTCCATCCTCCAGAGCCTGTTTCTTCCCCAGCTTTACAACTAATACCTCTCTCCTTGTACAAGCATGACAGAACAAATCTACTGCCTTTTACAAAATGTGGTTGAACTATTGATGTGACCCAGAACTCTCCTGAACTCTCACCTGCAAGCTACCCCTGTGTCACAGTTCTCCCTCCAGTCAGCAGCAACAGTCTCTAGTTTCCCACTGAAGCCTGACTATGGATTGTTGTGAGTTCTGTGGCTCTCCAACAGGTACTTCAGAAGGATCTGTCTGGCACACCAACTGCTGAGAAGCTGAAGGGAAAAGAAAAAAACCCAAACAAAACAAAATAAAGAATGAAAGAAAAATAAGGCAAGACATTTGTAGTAAGCTATCTTCATTTAAAGTTAAACGTGGTAGAAAAAGCCACCACAATGACTTTTTTAACTTAATTGCTTTTTTCTTTCAGTCTCCTTCATGAGGCTTTCAAAGAGAAAGCAACGTAAAGCTTAACATTTCCAGGACCAGGCTTTAGTTCCAACTTCCTTAGGAAAACACATAAAAAGTTATTTATAAGAATGAAAAAGAAAAAAAAAGAAAAATCACCCAAAGTCACAATTTACTCACTTCTTGGCATTCAGCTAATAGAAATGTTCTAGGGAGATAAAAACAAATCTTTACTTTTTCCATCAATGTGTGCCTGTGTAAGAAGGTAAAATCCACTGCTCAGGACAGCTTTTATTAATTTCATTTTTACTGTTATGCTTTGATGCCAACATACATTTTTCCTGAAGAATTACACACTTGGATCACTAAAGCCAACATTATTTTCACCGCTGAATCCAAAGAAAGCAGGATCTAGGGCATGGTACTGAGCATATCTATGTCCAGTTATTTTGAGAACATAAATTAACACTGAAGCATCCATCTGGCATAGCAGATTGTTTGGTGCACATCATCCCTGCTAATTAATTGATTAGCTCTACTGGGTAACGAGAGTTTCCCACCTGGTTCTCCAGTTTCAGAGGACAGGCTGCCTGACTGCAGACTCAAGGAGTAAGGGTTCACACTGACCTCAGCGCTTTTAAAATCCTGTCAGTGAAACTACATAGGCAGAAAATTCCTTGGCCAAAAAGTGTGCTGGGAAGGAGACATGGTTTGGTTCACTGATTAAAAAACATCCTTTTGTGAAACGTGTAAGGGTGTTAAAGCCCTTCTGATTTTACAATGTGGAGGAAAAGAAAAAAACTGACAAATTCCACCCACTCCCAATAAAACAAACAAAAACCCCAAACCCAACCCCAAAAAACCGCATAGGCATCACAGTAAGGGCTGAACACACTGATTCCCAGACCTAGCAGTCTGGGATGCTTGGACCAGATCATCTGGCAGCAGAGATCTGACCCATTCCAAGCAGGGATGGCTGCCAGGCACCTTGCCCCTGGCCCTCTTCTAATGCAGCAATGCTTGAGGGAACTTCTCAAGGCCTTCTGCTTGCAAAGTTCACCCTCATCCCCAAAGACAATCTTAAGAGAGTAACATTCAGATGGAGCCAGGTGGCTCATGCTGCAAGTGCAGAGTGTTCATCACAGGGCCACAGGACGAGGAAGGACATTCCTTGTGTTAACCTCACTTCTCATCCCAGCTACCAAGAACACTTGCTGAAAACTGAAGAGTTCCATGACTGAAAATGCAGAAAGCTCAGGAGATTTGTTTGATATATCTATGTATGCAACAGGCTCGGGAAACACTTCAATAGGAAACAGTCAGTATAGTTTTCAAGGCAAACACCAAACTGAAGTTCTGCTGAAACTCACTTGCCAGTGTACTTCTGCCATTTTTCTGGATATAACCACTGCCAGCTAATAATCCGCAGTTTTTTCCAACTGCAAGCTTGCACTGCTGAAGGAGCAGACACAGACCCAGGGAAGCCATGGAGAGCAGAGTGCAGCCTTCCTGCCCTCACTTACTGGGTGCATGTCCCTGCCTGCACCCACAGCACTATCTGGCCCAAAGTGGAGCTTTTCCAACAAACTCAGGAAGTCAAAAGTGCTTGTGTCAGGAACTGGCAGCTTTATTTATGTAAGACATTAACAACAAGGAAAATATTGCACATGAAAAGGCACTTCAAGTTTGTGTCTCAATTCAGCAAGGTAAAGGGCAATGATGATTTTATTCCTCTGCCTGAACTGGCCTGTTTGGATAAGCTAACAAGTAAAAGAACAAGCTTGTAGATGAACAATTTTTCATCAAACTCTACCCTTATGTCATGGTTTAACCCCAGAGAGCAAGTCAGCCTCAAACAGCTGCTTGCTTCCTCCCCCCACACCTGGATGGGGGAGAGAACTGGATGAGTAAAAGTGAGAAAACTCATGAGTTGAGACAAAGGCAGTTTTATATGAAACAGAAAAGTCACCGAGACAAGCAAAGTAAACCAAGGAATTCCTTCCCACTTCCAATCATGGGCAGGTGTTTGGCCACCCCCAGGACACCAGGGCTCCATCACGTGTAGCGGTGACTTAGGAAGACAAACGTCATCACTCTGAACATCCGCCCCTCCCTTCTTCCCCCTGCTCTGGATGCTGAGCATGACACCTCCAGTGTGGGATATCTCTGGAGTCAGCTGTCCTGGATGTATCACTACAACTCCTTGTGCACTCCCAGCGTTCTCGCTGGTGGGGTGAGGAGCAGAAAAGGCCTTGGCTCTGTGTAAACACTTCTCAGAGATAATGAAAACATCCTTGAGTTATCAATACTGTTTCCAGCAGAAAGCCAAAATATGGTCCCATATCAGCTACTGTGAAGAAAATTAAAACTATCCCAGTGAAGACCAGCACACCACATCAAAACATGCCAAATACACTTTTTGGGAAACAGGACTTTCATGGAAACTACCTTTCCAAATTACATTTATCTCCTCATCAAAACTGCATGCTAAGACAGGTCTCGGTGATCTGTGTAAGCATCTTAGGGCCGAGGACCACCTCTCCTAATGCAGGTCTGAAGTTCCTTATCACACGTCAGTGCAGCAGAACAGTAACAACAAAGAAAAAATCAAAACCACATACTAAAAAACCCACCAAACCAAACAAAAACCAAAAAAGAACCCAAAAACATCCAAAAACTCGCACAAGTGCAAGAGACCTGGACAGATCTCTTACAAGCCAACGGGATACTCCTCAAAATGGAAAGTTGATTAAACACTGTAACAATTCAATGAACAGCCCAGTTCTTTGCCGCAGGGCTCCTGCTTCATTGTGTAGAGTCTGACTGCTGAGAATGCTTGTACACAACCATTCATTTCTGAGAAAAAAGGGAGCTCCTCTCTGTACCTATTTTTCAAATATCTGATGTCAAAAAACAAAGACTTTCAGTTTCTAGCATCACCACAAAGCTGTCTCAGATGGCCAATAAGACATTCGTATAGTGCAGGATGTGTGAAAGTAGTATTTGGCTTATATGCTCACAAACAGCATAACAAATTCAGATTAATTTTAATTATCTCCTACAGAGCGTGAAATCGTGGCAGGGAGCCATTCTGATATCTGAACTGTGTTTCAGCCAGGTCTCTCACAAGGAAAACAGGGGATTCATACCGGGTCAGGGTCTTGAGCTTGCCACCTGTAACAGGAACCAAGCAAGCCTGAGGCACAAGGGAGAGGATTCGTATCATATGCACAGGCCAGCCAACAAGTCAGGGATGTGACGCAGAAGCTGCCACAAGGATCAAATGTAACTTTAAAATGCCTGTCACAAGGAAAACAACTGCAGAACAAAATGCCTTCATCACCCAACCCTCGTGCCTGCCCTGGCTGCCGAGCTGACCCTCAGCCGCTGAGATGGGCTGTTCCTCAGCTGGGCACAGGACTCCAGTCAGGCTATACTTAGCCATGAAGTGAAGCCTCATGAATGATCAAACACTACTGGCACAAAACGATGGCCCATAACACCCCCCGCTCCCAAGGAGAAAGTTAGATAATGTAGCTTGTGTTACCTTAGTACCACCCTGACTTCTGGTTTCTGTTTTTCCTCTTGCTCACTATCTGCTCACACTCCCCCCAGTAAACGGCAAGAGAACACAAGCTTTGTAGTGCTGTAACACAGCAGAACCTCGGAGGATGATGGCACGAGGAAAAGATCCATCACTCTGCTACAAAGGGATGCAAATTAGGCCCCTCTGTATGATGAGGCAGAACAAGCCTCCTGTGACTGCAGCACAAAACTTCCTGAAAGACAGAAACGTGAAGATCAAGGTTAGGAAGAAGTGTTACAGAAGGGGAAAGGTTCCCCTAGCAGCTCCAAAAGGCCTCTGAATAAAATGTTCACATTTATCACACATGCACGTGCCTGCTGGTTGGCAGAGATCCTGGGGCTGGTCAACAGAGCAGACGAGCCACCCTTGAAGAAGGTGAGCACTGGGCAACTCTGCCCTCTGTACTTAAAGGTTCAGTTTGGGAGCTCTTCGAAAGGGATTTCATGGAAGTTACTTGCTGAGGGTACTGCTGATCTTTCGTAATCCGAAGGTGTGGCACCAAAAACAGGAGCAGTTATAATCCTTCCACTGCACAGGCTCAAAACTTGTAAGGACAACTGTTTCAAAGGTAGAAAAGGAACCTTCTTTTCTGCATTATTTACTTCCGGTTTTAGTTTCCTCTGCTCATCGAGCAGGGTCTGGCACTGGTCTTCCGAAAAGAGTTTCCAGTAGATGCCCCTGATCTCTGAACCAATTATTGCTCACATGTTGATCCCACACCACACAGTCATGTCCCACCAGTCCTCCTATGCAGGAAATTCCAGCCTTTGTCAAAACTTGGCTTGAGACAAGAAATAAAAGTTCTTCACATTCAGATGTCACTTAAGTCTCCTGCACACTATTTATGTGGCCATGAACATTTACGTTAAACCTCTACCAAATGAGAGTCACACGTACATTATTTTTATCTCAACAGCAATTAATCAATGCTTCTCTGGCACTCAAAGCCTTCTTATCAGTTTTCTTTAGAAACATACTCACATCCAAGTCTTCTGGGCAGTGGGAAAGGGAATGGGATGCAGGTTGAGAAAAGGAAGGACTCTCCGCAAAGGCATGGGATCACATTCAGATTAATGATTTCCACAAGGCTAGAGAGGTCAGGAACTCTAAGATACTGCAGCTTTGGAGCAGACCTCTCCCCTCACTTAGCCTCCTGCATAATCCTGAGTCATCATTCATTGCAACATGGTTAACAAAGCAAGTATCTTTTGTCTAAATCTCTACCCTGAATAACATGAGCATGCAAGACCAAACCTAAAAAAGTAAATAGGTTTAAGCTTGTTTGCAGACAAATCTAAACTGACATCCTGGATACTAATCGGAGAAATAAACTTAACTTTTAAAACCAGCCTTCCTATTTCTGGGGGCCCAGCCTCATGAGGATTTTGCCTCTTTAGCTATGTCGATCTGAAAATGGAATAGCCAGCCCACACTACCTCATTCAGGTGTTCTGCAGCTTAACCAGTCTTCACGAAATGCTGCTGGTTCTTTGATACCTATTCCTATTCAGAGTTTGTGGTAACACCACTCTTAAAACAGCTGGCCAGTTGCAAGAGGTCTCCAAGCAGTGTTTTCTCTGATTGTGCCTGGCTCTGTGCAGAGCCACACTCCGTGCACACTTGGAGAAGCAACTCCAACCGGTCCCCTATATCCCATTCTTCCATGTGGCTCCTGGCGAGGCCCTGCCATCAGCACTTGCCCACGTTGTGCTGTGCTGGTTTTTCTGCTTACCCCACTTTTCTGCTTAAAAGTACAAAGCAGCTTTTACAACCTGCATGTTTGCCTGATGGCTGAAGATGGATAAAGTTAAACCAGGACAGTTTCCCATGCAGATCCCCAGGCACAAGACAACATTTTAATGTTGTCTCTAACACAACTGACGCTATACAATTACATTTGTGAACTCAGTAGCAGCTGTTCAAAGGGTACTCAGAGGCGATGCTGAACAAAGCGGTCCTTCACTGGTAATGCAGGTACAGATTTGCCCACCACAAGTGCAACTCAAGCCCAAATCCTTAGCTGAGAGTCATGCAAAAAGCTCTACACAGGCTCAATTACTTCAACTCAACTCTGAGTCTATTCTTCAGCTGAAGATACAAGTAGACTCTCACCAAAGTTTTAAAAAAAGTAATTTCTACATCTTTTCTTTACATTTCCAACTTCTGGCTGTCAAAGTATGTATGACACTGTTTGAGAGTCCACTTGGAATGAAATACAGCATTGATGATCTGTTTTACAGTCATTGATCCTGTGACAGGAACTTTTCTTAAAGTTTATAAAAATAAATCATATGAAGCTCACGGATATGTATTTTAGGCACCTGAACAGAAAAAGCCAAGTAAACATGATGTCTTTCTAACTGAAGAAGCTCAGACTAGTAACATAAATAATAATATAATAAGAATAGTTCTATTTTTATTAAAAAATATATATCAGGATTTTAAAATTAATTGCATTGTTTTGGCAATGTATGCGTACTTGATTAGAGTGA
This sequence comes from Scytalopus superciliaris, assembly GCA_013400415.1. NCBI lineage: Eukaryota > Metazoa > Chordata > Aves > Passeriformes > Rhinocryptidae > Scytalopus > Scytalopus superciliaris. The sequence goes on from VXBX01000339.1 coordinate 12,154, forward strand.
AAAATGTTTAAAACCACCTATCTTGTATTTTTTTTAATGCATGAAGAATAGGCACAGGCATGTGCAAGTTGTAAATATCTCCCTGCTACCAAGCTTGTGGGCACACAGCAATATCGATTTTATTGGTTTTTAATATATTCTCTATGTATCTTGTGGAAAAAGTCTTAAGGAATACCATAGGCACTTACAGAAAGCTAAGATCTCTGCAAGACATTTAAGGAATTGCAATCTCAAATGTTTAAAATGGTTCACACGGCCACAGACAAAAAGCTATTCTTAATGATACTCTACAGAACTTAGTTCCTTATAAAATAAGTTTTCTGGGTTTATCACCTTTGAATCCCAAAAGTACATCTTTAAAAGAATCACCTGACTTTTCTGCTAAACTTTGGAAAAGTTTGTTGGTAAATCTTGGAAACAAACAAGTCTTGCAAGTACACTGCCACAGAAGCAGTCATAACCAGATGAGAGACTTGCAGAACACTTCCCCAGTCCCTACTCACAACTTGCACTCCCAATTTACCAAGTTACTTAATCACAAATCTAGCTAATAAAATTTAGATGGAGTGACTCATATGCTTGAAGATTGGCATGGTCCAAGGCAGCTTGATGAACCAGGGATATTGGGAATGACACATGCTGACCTTGGAGCAAAATCAACCATCTAACCAAGTTTTTATAAAAGCACACCTTCCTATCAAGGCCATTGCTTACACAGACATTCCCAAATTATCTGGGATTTACACTGCACTGTGGAGTACTGCATTTTCTAATGCACGCCTCCAGTCCTTACTGCCCAGACCATGCAGGAAGTTCAGATAAAATTTTAACAACTACTTTGATCAGAATTGAAATATGACTCCTCTCAGCTTTGTCAGTCTTGTGTTGCACGAGTGAACCCAAGAGCTGATATTCCCTTGATTGTATTAAAGTGACACTTGATGAGGAAGCAACAACCTTTTTCTTTCCAAACTGCCCAGGCAGCAGCCTGCCTTTAGGCTGGAATCTCTGTAAAACACTGTCACATTTTCCCACTACCACTAGTGCTCCCAAGTTTCCTGATACAGTTTCTCCTTTTCTTGCCAAATTAAGGCAAGACAGAATATGAAGAAAGAGACAGGGAGAAAATATACAGCTTAATTTTCTAGAAGACTGGATAATCAAAGCAAGTGACAGGGCTGAAACAAGACAAATACACACTTTTATATAAACAATAACTACCAATAAGTGTACCCTTCATTACTGAACGTACTCAGGCACAGACCAGATTGTAACTGCAAAATGAGACCCAGTGAGGGCAAACAATCAAACAGAAAACCGCGTCCACAGAGATAGAGCTATGGAGTTTGAAGCTTAGCCTCTAATGCTTTGTTGTCATTATGCTATGAAAAATAAATCCAAATTTAGGGACTTATCAAAGACTTCTAGGCATTTAAAAATTTTTCCTTGCTTTTCTCTTTCTGAAAGATTAAGTCCTATGTTTTCTTACTGAAAGGATGCAAGAAGGAAATAATTAGCTTTCGTATCATTTCTGAAAACAAAGCCCTAAATCATAAGATGCTCTAGTGGCAAGAAAAGAAAATTCACACAAAATGACAAAAAAACTGCTTCATGGATGAAATCCCAGTAAAAATAATAGAAAAAAAGCAGTGTACAAAGGAGTCTCCATTAGTTTTTGGGCAGGTTTTAATAAAAATACTGGAGTCATCCAGTGCACAAATTAGTCAAGACTGGGGCACATTTAAGTGCATCTTAAGGTCCATTAGTCGGACAAGCAGAGCAAAGGCGTTTTTCCTGGCCCTTTTTCTGATGCCCATTCTGTTAGGGATGAGTCTTCCTGCTCTTCTGTGGTGAGAAGTACCCAGGGCAGCCACATTCTCTACCAAGGAGATGGGAAGAAAACTGGAAGGTCACAACTACTTCCAAGTCCTCCTGGGACAAGCAAAACAGCCAACTTACCCCAAAACCTCCCACACCTTACCCATGGCGTACTGGTGCCTTCAGGCAGGACTGCAGCAAACAGGCTCCTTTTGAGAGCCTTCCCCTTCAAGGCAGGACGGCTCTAGCAACTGAGAGAGGGAGAGAGCAGACAGGAAAGCAAGAGACTTCTATACTTTCAGAAATAAAAAAATATATTTAGATAAGCATTAGATCAAAATGAGGGGAACCTCTTTAACAAACAGCAGCCTTCTGCACAGGGGCTTCAAAGCACATCATGAGGTGACTGCCAGGAATAGTATGACATCATTATTATTATTATCATTATTCTTTGGGGGGACAGACCCAGACCTGATGCATCAATCTTGGCGATCCTCCATGGACACGGACTGTGTCCCCAACACTGGGGTGGGACATGGGCACTAGCAGGTGTGTCCCTGGGTGAAGTTCCATGAGGAGCAGCAGTCCCCAGCACTGGTGGCAGCTCCAGTCCACTGCCTCATATGCAGTCGGAGACAACAGATAAATTGCGAAGCTGGAGAGATGCCAGTAAATTGATATGTATATTTAAAGGTACTGGCACATAGCTCCCAATAAACTAAAGCATCTTCAAGCTTCTGTCTATGGGCTACCTGTGTTCTTTGCACCACTGTCACCCAAGCTCACAGAAATGACTTCTTGTAGGAGCCAGGACAGTATTTTCATCCACTGAGGAGAAAGGAAGGGAGCATGCCATCCCAGCATGAGGGGCACAGAAGGTAACAGTTCTGCTCTTTCTTATTTTACGTAAATAATTTTGTCAGCAAGGCCTGTCCACTCTCAAGCTCTGTTAATCAAGTATCTGTAAGCCCTGGAATGAACCTGTCCCCTTACAGGTGAGCGAATGAAGTGCCACTACACTAAAACATTCCATAAAACAAAAACTATACCCCTACCAGGCTCTGCACTTTCAGAACTAAGTTCACAAAGAGACCACACAAAAATCAAGTTGTGTTTTCTTCAAGCTGATCTCCCCTGAAAAGTCTGCTAACTGATTTCTGCCAACAGCTCTGTAGATTAATCCATTTCTGCCCCTGCCTGCAGCAGGAAAATAGAGCCTCACATAAATCAGCAGAGCAAGATGCTGCACTTGGCAGATACCAGAACTGCACATGCTAGAAAACACAGCACAGGCAAATATAAAGGTAAAGGGGTTGTAGATTAAAGTACCTTTTACTTATGTCCTTTTATTTCACAAGGTACTCCAGAAATTAACTCCCAGCACAGAATGTTTTTAATACCATTTAATTTTCAAGTTGGAGCTCAGATTATGTTAAAGCAAAAGTACCACATAAAAACAAGCACTGTGATGCCACTCACCTTTGCAAAAGGGTGGGAAATTAATTTAAAGTCAATAAAAGCATAGTTCACTGTAGGCATTAATTTCCATCTCTCAGAATTTATTGACAGACATAGAATTCCTCAATTTCTAGCTGTCCCAGTAGCATAAAGAGAGAAAAAAGCAGCAGCACTCACCCTAGCACACAAAGCAATTGAGCAAGGTCCACGCTACACTGACCTTGCCATCTGGACATATGGCAAGCCCAGTGAAGAGGCATTTCCAGCATTATCCTCTATAATCATGTAAAATTGTATTCTGATGAGAGAGACCAAAAATCCCATGCTCCAAAGATCCAGCTGATAACCACAATCAATCAATCCCCTTTTATGCATGCCAGATCACACACACATAGTGATGCCCATGTTACTGCTTTACAAAGATGAACAAATAATCACACTTTTTGCACAAAGATATTTTAAATCCACCAGTCCTCTGGAGTGAGAGAAAGCAGCAGCTAAGAAGCTGATCCTGCGTCCCCAATGAAAAACAGAAAGGACTTTGTTGGGGCCTGCTATGTGTGCAGGATTAGGCCTGAATGATTTGTCAAAGGCTTTGCAATGAATTGGTTGCTGAGCTAAGAACAGAAGCCAGGAATCCTGGTTCCTGGCGCTGTAGTCACTACACAACCTCTGCCTTCTCCCAAACAGGGCACTCAGGCACACAACTGGACTTGGATGTAGCAAGAGGACACAGTGCCCTTGCAAGGCTTCTCTCAGGAATCTTCCTCCAGCTACAGTGCAAGAGCCCTGTGCTATGAAATGGCTGTAGCTGCAGCTCCTGCTTCAGTATTACACAGCAGTGTTGTCAGGCTCCTTCCTTATGCCAGGAATTCTGCAGGAATTTGCTTACTGCAGACTAAAGAGAAAGAAGAATTAAAAAGATGATTGTGTGTGTGTGAGGGAGAGCGGGGTAGGGGGAAGAGAGAAAGAGAGGTGAAAGGCTTTGTCATTACATAGTTTAACCTTCTGAAAAAACTTGATTTAGTACTTTCTATATCAAGCCTGTCATTTCAGTGTAAGTTTTCTCACAGCATTGATCCTGCCCACTATCCTACCACCTGCATTCCAGCCTCTTGCACAGTCTCTGCCCCAAGGAGCATCAGCTGCATCAGACAGCCCCAGTGCTTCAGCAGCAAAGGCTTTAGCCAGCTGAGCACAAAAACCATTTCTTCAAAACAGCACATTTTGGGAAGAACCAAATACCGCCAAGGCCTGAGATATAAAAGATAAAGGACTCAAAAAGAGGTTCCGTCATTAAACAAAAATATATACAATCCTCTCTCACACACCCTGACATAACAAGACTCTAAAGGGCTTAAGGGAGCAAACAGAACAGTTCCAATATGTTGCAGCAAATACAAGACAAGGAATGAGTGACAACAGATTGAGGGACCATCAGTGCAGAATCTGAAGACTTTTTCAAAAAGCGGCAAGCAGGAGACAAACTGTCAGCAGAGGGACTAAAATCCTGCTCTGAAAATGAGTGAACACGATCCCTGAATCCTCAAGCACTCTAGACTCTTACAAAGGCAGAAGCACAAACCAAGAGAACAAATCCTGCTGAGTCCACAGAGAAGAAGAGTCTGTGCATCTTTTCTAAGCAGAAGAAACTGCTTTCATGAAGGGTGTAATTTACTTAAGGACCAACAATTCAGACCAAGGAAAAGAGGTTAATTGGGAAAGAAAACTACTAAGGGACGTTATAGGGTTTTGAGAAAGCCAGCAATGAACCAGTTAACCAGAGTGTCAGACAAAGACACTGTCCTATTCTGGATGCAACCACTACATTCACTAGTTGGATGCCATGTAACTATACAACACTGATGCTCCCAGTTTGTCATCTGCAGAATGGGGGGGATACAAACATTTTGGGAGGAGGCTCCTCATGGCCATACAAACAAATGCGTAAAAGTACTAAAATTGACATCATAGAACTTGTTCCTTCAAACCTGTCATATGCAAGCCTGGACTGAATTCTACTACTGGTTTAATAGCACTGTTACATGTAGTGAAGGCACAGAGGTCAAGATGTAACAGTTTTGATAGACTTCCTTTGAAGCTCCAGTGCCAGGACACTCTCTCTGCAGGGAAGGGTGTCACACATTCATGGAAATTAGCTCACAAAATGTCAAGGTGGGGTTTTCTTTTTGGTAAGAGGGGAAGAGAATATTTTAGATTAAATCACAGGCAAGCTGTGATGGGTGTTTTTTGTAGGCCTTCCTTGGTAACCAGGGTCAAAATCTAGAAAGTATTCCATCCTATCTCTTTACATAATCAGGTGTATATAAGCCGAAGGGGGAGGTGTTCCTCGCTCTTTTGCTCCCTTTTCCTTCTCGGGTTAGCACGCTGACAGACTCTCAGTGTTTAGGCCTAGCTTATCTGTATTAGGCCAGGCCTGCTCCAAGGGCTGTTTGCCTGGGCTGNTTTCACCACAAGAGAAATCCAAGAGTATACCAAGGTTTCCAAGCCAGTCACTACTGACCTGTCCAAAGAAATGCTAAAGCATAATTTACTGGATTTCTGTAAAATAAACTTGTTTCATCAGAGCCTGCAATAAGCAAAGCTACAACTGCTGGGAAGTTTCAATTGGTACATGAGGCTTCATTCTAGAGCTGTGTGAACAGTGAGCAGCATCCTCTAGTTTAAAAACTAAACATAAGTGTACTGGGAAAAGAAAGTAACACTTGAATCTATCAACAGATACAGAAAAAGTCTGTCCGTTCCAATTACGTTAATGTCAACGTGGCCTCTTCTTGAGACTGAATAAAGATTTCTCCTGTTACACAGCCTTAGCTTGCTCATTGTCTGTCAAAAACCATCCAGTGTTGGGCCATGCTCCTGTTAATTTCTTCCTTGCCTGAGAGTATTGCCGGGATTGCTACAAGCCTGTATCATTGCCAGTTGTGATACAACCACACAAGGTACCTGAAAAAAGGACAAAACAAGGCTCCAAAATGAGCCAAGATCCAACCATTTCATCTTCACCAAATCCCTGCCTCCAAAACGAGGCAAAGATTTGGTGAAGAAAAAATGATTGGATGATTTTACCACAATTATTCGAGCAGTAGAAAACTTCAGACTTTCCTGCTCTAAACAAAGGCAGTGTAAAGAGGTCAGCACTGCTGTCACCTGTACCCAAGGGATCGTTCTCTTCACCTACACTTACACAAGAGAAGTAAGCCTTACATCCTTTCTTGCCTGCATCCTCCCTCTCCCAGCTTGGCAGCCCACTACTGCGGAGCAGCCAGAGAGCTATTCTGAGGCATCACGGGCTATTCTCAGTGCGAGACATCACAGCTTGCTCCTGAGCAGCACTGACAGCTGTAAACAAAACACTGATGAAAAAGCATGCTGAGGGTGCAGACTCATGGCTTAAATGGAAATATAAAATTCTCTCTGGCCAGACTCCCAGGGCAACAGTACTCCTGTGCCAGTTATACTCTTAACCAGCATTTTCATGCCCAAGGAGCAAAATAATTTCTTTTTAAACCTCTCCATCAAGAGCCTGGTGAATAGCTGTTCTTTGAAATGATGGCATGGGGCCACCATGGATTTTTTTCTTCAACAAACCAGCACTGAACAGAATCTTACAACCACAGAGGCAGCAGGGTAAGAAGTAACAGAGCAAGGCTTAGTCAACCATCACCCTGAGTATCAGCATCTTCACACTTCACAATATACAAGGGCTTCACACCATGGTGGAGTTGCCCTGCAACAGGGCTGGAGTACTATAAACATCAGTTAGCCAGGAGAACAAAGGGAAGGGAGGGGAGGGGAGGGCCCCAGCAAAACAAAATTTAAGTAGCAGAAACCATACAAGTGAGTATGTAATGTGATGCTGGGGAAAGAACCATCAGCAATCCTGTCACCTCCTGAGCTTCCCAAGCTGAGAAACCAACAACAAAATGCCATGTTGCTTCCAATCTGCTCATCTAGATCTACATGAGATGTTTTGTCCCCTTAGTACAAGACTTTCAGCATTCACGCAATTCACCATACATAATCAAGACCTGGCTCTAACACAATATGAATTAATCTAAGGATTCTAACACATTGTACACAGAGCACCATGTACCTCAAGCATATTGATGTCCAATTTGCATGAACAGGGTTTTGCAGAAAACATTTTCTCTCCTGTGAATTTTTCAGCCTGGGCTCTAACTTGCCAGCATCAAAACAGAGACTAACTCATCGACTTTGCCAGGCACAGAACTGGGTCATCAGGGCATCCCAAACACATTTGTAACAAAATCATGGACTTATGTATTGACATTTCCACTCTTGCATCCATAGAGATGATAAAGAAAGAAATACTTCTTGCAAGAAAAAGTTCTGGTCAAGCATATCCACCAAGTCAGACACATTTCAAAACACACAGTAAGGTAAATCATTGCACAGTGGTTATGCTGTATTAAAGAATACACTGACATTATTTAATAGGATGTTTTAGGCTTTTCACTTCAATGCTATTCTATTCTATTCTATCTTTTCACCTGGCAATGCCCTTCAACTTCGTACAATGCAAAATACGGTGAACTGGTAAAACCTTGAAGTTTGGGCTGAACACCATTTGTTGGCCCTACAGCAAATAGAGCCAACAAAACAGGACAACTTGCAGCAGGGAACTATCTAAACAATTGTTTTCAAACAAAGATGGCAAACTCCTGGAAAAGTGGGAAACATTCCCATGGAAAAGAAAAAGTCACATATGTAAATATCAGGTATTTCCTTCTTATGAAACTTGATCTTGGGAACAAGATACCCTTACTTAGTATTTTTCTCACTTCTTTCTACAGAAGTAGATGATGTATTTGAAGTGCATGCAAAAACAATGCTATAACAACCTGATCTTTTCTGTTTATTAGTAGAGGGTGGACCTAAATTTTTCAATATAATATACAAAGACCTACATAATTTGAGACAGAATAATATTGCTATAATGGACAAGAACAGGTGCAGCCAAAGGTTTTCTCATGTAGTTCAGAGACACCACAGTCAGACAATGTGTTCTCAAAACATAACAAAATATGACACTTCATCAGACAATGTAGATGTGCCAAGCAATAAATCTTGCAGCAGAAGGCTCCTTCCTATTTTAATTCTGGCCGTCACTGATCAAGAGATACAATTGTCTTTCTCAAGACAGACACAGGAGAGATGAAACCAAAGCAAACAATTACAAAAACACGGAAATGCTCAAGGTTTCATTTAAATCCTGGTGTACTTTTTGCAGTCTAATCAAAATAGCCCACCCCACAGTTTGCAGAATTCCTGAGATCAGGAGATACTATCCTTCAGCTGCCTGTGCAATTCAGAACAGCAAGGAGATCTGTTTCAGTGGAGCACATCCATCTATTTGCCCCTCCCCTTTTAACAGACTCACCATTTCAGTCCCAAGTGTGGAACAGGTTGGAGATCTGCCCCCATGACTTGCACATCTGCACACTCCTGACCACAAGAAGATGTCCCCACAGGTTTGATGCTTTGCACTCTTCTAGGATCTTCCATCTCAATGTCTGCAAACAAAGCTGTGGTCTCTTTCCCTCAGGAAAAATGCTACAAGGCTCCTCCAGTGGCAGTAGCTCAGAGCTCTCAAATAACCTTTTGACACAAAGCCAGAGCACATTTAGCATGGATATGCGGCCTACTGGGATCAGGACTCAGACCAGCTTGCTTATCTGTCTCGTTCTTCCACAACTCCCTGAATGCCTCTGGGTAAATCACTCAATCTTCCTGTGCCTAAATTCAAGATTTATATAAGAGGGATAATCATTCTTCACTACTGCAGAGGGCCATTGTCAGGCTACACTTACTAGTGACTGACAGGTGCCCAGGTACTACAGACAAGCACCACAAAAAAATCACCCCCTGTCCCAATGCTTTATGAAAAACAAATGTTCTTTTAAAAGCAGATTTCAGATTCAGTTACCTAGTAGCTATCACAAAAAACCAGCAACTTAGCAAGAAACCCTATCAATCTAAAAAATATCCCAACACAATTCGACAATGTCCTTTTAACCCAACATTTAAAAAAAACCTAGAGGCACGAATACATATGACAAAGATAATGGCAAAACATGAGAACAAAAAAGGTGGGCAGTATTATTCCTCCTAGCTTAAAAAGAAAAGATTATAGTGCACTCAGTTTGCTGGTTTAATAAGTGATGTGACAGGTCATCTTGGGACAATTTGAGAACAGAATGATTAGCAGTGTATGATGACAGTGATCACTAGCTGGTTCCTGGAGAGCTGGTAAGTTATTAAGCTAAACAATACATCGCTATTATGAGCAAGTCAGTGCACCAAGTGTAATTTCCTTGAAAGCTGAGCGGTACATGATTATACTTGTCCACTCAGGCTGCCTGCTGGCAGCTCTGTATTCCGCTATTGTTGGGAGCTGTAGAGTCCTCCTAGTGCCCAGGATACAGCCACAGGAAAATATATTCTTCACATTCAGCCTTCGCTGTGGCAGCTGTTGTCTGAGGGATACCCGGAAGAGTGACACTCTCCGTTCTGAAGCACAGACATTAGAGCGCCTAAAAACATACAGTTTTGCTTGTCAGCAGGAGCTACCTCTCATTTCTAGCTGAGGCAATTCCCATTTCAAGAGTGCTCTGACTTTGGAATGACACATATACAGACCTACATACATACTGTACACGTATGTACATAGGTATGTGTGTTTATGTGTACTAAAAAACCATATATACATATGAGTACATTCCTGGTGGTTTTCTTTATGACTCTCAGGAAGACTGCTGTTACCACTGGAAGCTCAAATGGGCATCTTTCAATTCACATTGCTCTCTCAAGGTGTAAGGAGAAACAACACAGCACACCTCCATTAATGAACCTACCAAATCTATGAAGAAAAAAGGTAAAAGAAAAAGCAGCAGATGGATGGCAAGGACTTCAAAGTGAGTAATACACACATGGACTGAAAACACCTTTCCCTCTCCTATCAAAAAGTAGTAGTTCTAGTGGTGAAGACTGTGCAGGACCTGGAAAACAGGAGTCAAGTCCTGTTGGAGACCTGCTGTGTGAGATGAGTAAGGCACTTCCCTTGCTATGTGCCTCAGTTTCTTCCTCTTCAAACCAAGTTAGCAATGCCTGCCCAGCTCCCAGAGGCACAGCCAGCATGTGCTGTACTGGGTGATCCCAGAGTACGTGGGGCCTGGGACTGCAGGGACCAACCACTGCTGCACAGAGCGACTTAGGTGATTCTGAAAATATTATCATGTACCTCACATTTGATATGATATAAAGTGAACATTAAATGGGAAGAAAACCTGACACTGAGAACATCTGACAAGTGCTTAGAAGGTAGGTTCTAATTAATTTTAAACTTTATTTTATGTAAGACTCATTTAAGGAACACCATGAAATTCTTTCATTGTCCTTCACTCTGTGCTGATCCTGCAAGGAATATATAATCAGTAATGTTTAAACAGGCCAAGCAAAACTTACTACTCTATTTTGAATCCAGGAACTGTTCTATTCCTGTCACTGAGGTTTTTCAAACCCAAATAAAAGGGAAAAACTGTTACTGTAAAAATACAAAATGAGAAAATGTAATATTCAAAGTGTGATACTAGTAACACATACATGAAAAGCCTTTCCTATAGTTCTGAAGAAAGGTTTAACACCATTGCTATTCACACATCTCATACCTTTACAAATACATTATTTCTCTCCCTACAAGATCTAATCATCTGACCACTCATTCTCCTGGGCAGTAAAGAAAGGTTAACAAGTCAACCATTTCCACTCCAATTCCAAATTAACCATCTCTGTGCCATAAACATAGACAAAATCATTTGGCTTCAAAGTGTAGGTTGCTGTTTTGTTTTGTTTTTTTTTTTCTCCTGACCTTGAAATACACTCAGCAAGTTAACAGTAATTCCACAACATTGGAGGTGGGAACTGTTGACTCAGGGACAGGAATTTCATCAACTGCTTTGCTGTGATCCTCCAAGTACACCCTCAGTTATCCTGCCAACAGAGATTGCATCTGAAGACAGCACTATTAACTGTTCTAAGTAGTGTGGCCATCTACAAATCCCTAAGAAAAAACACATGGTTATGGCAGTAGGAAAACTCAAAAAGAGATAAACAGCAATAACTTGTCATGGAAGGCTATCACAGATTAACAGTCAAGAATTCACCAGATGAAAGTCTCAGTCATATACTATAAATACTGAAGAAAATTAATTTCAAGCATATACTCATGTACATCTCAAAAGGACACAAATTTTACATGAAGCACAGTACTGCACATGGACATACTATTCATCACTTCTGACTTCATTCCTTCATTTTCCCCCCACCAATAATTAGGTCATTATCACCTTTGTAATGAGATATCCATTCAAAATACATTGTTTCATAAGATCACTAAAAGCCACTAGATAATCGTATTGTATATTTAAATTGTTGCTCGAGATTACAATTCAACCACCATCTGAATGAACAAAGCCATTTAAAAGGGTACAGAACACACCAAGTCTTTTTAGATTAGTCATTCCAGGCTGATTTCACACTCTTGTGCCAGCAAAAAGTATTTCTGGCCTGTCACAGCATAGGAGCTACCAGGGCATACTCAGTGATTCCATGCAAACCCTTCCCTTATAAATTTACCCTTCCTCAGGCACAAGGATTTCCCTACATACAGACACAGAGCACTTGTCCTGTGCCTCAACAGTCCCCAGAGAACAGCACTGTGATGGGTAATGTGACAAGGCATAAAGCCAACAACATGACTGTATGTACAGCAATTATTAGAACCACTCAGAAATGCTTGGAGTAACTCAATACCAGCAGGAAAAGCACAGAGAAAACTCTTCCCTACGGCACGATTCCATCACATGACCACTGTTACAGTGGGATTTCAGAAACTGCACAATAACCAAAGCACCACTTTTGCTGCAGGGCATGCACCACACAATACTGCACATTAAGGTGAAAACAAGTCATGTTTGGACTTCATGCCATTCTAGTACTTTCCCTGACTTATGTCAAGGATATGAATAAAACTTCTGTATAGAGGGCTTGGGTAGAAGTAGCTTCGTTAGCCTTGTACATTTATCTAACACCATTAAAATTGTAATTAAGCTGTCTACACGGGCACAGAAGTGAGTACATGCCCCTTCCCAAGGCAGTTTTCGCTCTTATCCAGCTATGGCGTTTTTCAGCTTCTAGTTTGTTTCAAATGCTTCTTCACCGTTTATAGCCAACAAGAAGTTTCACCTGAAATACTCACAGAGCAATGCAAAGGACAAATGAACTACTGCAGTAAACAGTCTCTCATCCATACCAACAGTACTCTCCATAACCAAGAGATTGTACAGTCTCGCTCTTAAGTTCAAAAAACACGTTGTGTTCAAATGAGACATTAAATTACACATTATAATGCTATGTGGAAAGTAATGCCAAATGGAGCAAAGCATTAAAATGTCAACAAGGTCAACAACATGTTAGTACAGCACAGAGCAAAGCTCCATGCATGGCTTTAAGCAAAAGATCCCACTGGACAAAATCCTGAGCAACCTGCTCTAAACTCTGCCTTCACCTCAGAGGTCAGGCTACACAATCTTCAGAGATCCTTCTCGACCTTATCCATTCTGTTAAGATTTGCTATTTTCTAATTCTGTGACAGTGTACCAGGTGTGAACTGAAAATTGCACAAAAAGGCTTAGGCTCCACTATGGCATTAACCAGCAGTCCCATGGGAGGCTGCCAGGCCATGAGCCAACCATGCTCATTCACGAGGTCAACTCTGGCCTTTGTCACTTCCCTTCTTCCTCTTCCTCTCCCCCAATTAAACCATAAAGTCTGCTCTGGTCAAGCTGAATTCTTGCTAACTTTTCTGTGCTTAGCCACCATCACACTGGTCTACCAAAGTGGTTCCTGGCAGTCATCAAAATATTGTTACACCTCCATGCCAAGAATACTGAAAAGAAAGCAATCATTCTGGGTGAAGGGGGGGAAAAGGAATTGTGTTAAAAATGATGACCTATTCTTTAGGAATTCAGTCATTTTGCCAATCTGTACAGACTATTACCTGCAATGCAGGTAACTCAGATCCATTTCATTTTCCAGCATAATGTATTAATTTAATTTGCACAGAGATTGCTATAACCTGTCTACACTGCTGGGTTTTGCCTGAAGAAAGGTCTCTTGACAAAAATCATCTATGTCAATTTGTGAGACCTCAGTTCATGTCAGGGAATTATTGAAAAGCACATAGACCCACTGCTCCCCACAGAAAACCACTCACTAGTCTAAGACCTGGAGTAAGCTCAGGAGAGACCAAGCCACAAGCATGTGGTTTCACACCTTGCTGGCTCAGCAGACACAAACAAGACATGTGCATTGAAACTCTACTTGGCTTATGAAAATGCCAAATGGATAGTAATGTGCAACTCAAAACACATCTCAGCGTATCATAAACTGTCCTAAGTCTACCCCCAAAGCAGTGAAAGGTCAGTTCTAACACGGCCCTTTTGCAATCAAGTAGTTTGAATGTGAAAACACTTAAGAGCACAATTTTACTTTAACATCAGTTCATCTCATGTAAGTGTATCTAAAATCCAAAACTTTTCGGAGTGATGGCATCCCAGGTGTAAGTAAGATAATTTAAAGAACACTTATCAAAATATGTTTGCTGCTGAAACTCCAAAGCAAATGAAACAAGTCAATGGAGGAGAAATCAGTGACAAAGCCACTGGAACCAGTTCACTTATGCAATACACCAGATTTTGACAGCAACAGCATCTTCTGCAAGATAGGAGAATATTTTCCTTATTTCAGACTACTCGGTTTAGTTCAAAATAATCAGTAGTTCATTCCAGGTTGAGAAACAAATTAGGAACTGAAAAAGCAAGTAAACTTGGGTATTCTTCTTCCAGTCTGCAAATAAGAAGTAGGTGTAGGAGTCTAAGACATCCCAGCTCCAATGCCTTGACAAGCACAGTCTCAAGTCACCATCAGCTTTATTTGTTTAGTACAGGTGACACAACACTGCTCAGTTACAAACACAAAATAGGCAGAGATTTTTTTTTCCCTTAATACTTAGTACATTTAATATTGTGCAGTAGTTTGAAAAGAGCAAATGAAAATGTTTGTTTTCCATGTTACAACCAAGGTTCAATTTCCACCCAAAGGCAACTCGAAAAAGATCACAACTGAAAGACTAATCATGTGATAAATCATCCATCATTTTCAAAAGAGCATAAAAATAAAGACTAAGCAAATCTATGTAATTGTATACAGTTGCTTAGATGCATACAGTATATCCTTCTCACTATTAAGAGCTATCTTTTTTTTTAATCTTCCTGCCAAGACTACATTTATTTGCAATTGAGCATCTTAGAGGTTATCAAGAGAGAAGAGTCAATCTTTCTTTAGAAAAAAGAAATAAAAGCTACAAATGTTAAACAAGATTAACATGGGCCATTTCAATCAAGGTCTCAGACTTGTCAACTTCAACCAACTCACCCTGTAAAACAGGATACATGTGTGGCATATGAAACGGTTGAATGCCAATCTTTTAACCATAGAACTAGGATACGTATTAAGATATTACTAAAACCAGTGCATATCATTACCCAGGTTGTCTGCCCATAACATTTCTAAAAATCCTGAACAGAAGAAGACAGGGAGAGTCACACATACATTTTAACTCTTCCACCCATGTCAAAACTTATAAATTTTCCCCTCTCAGCTTTAGAAATTCCCCCAGCAACAACTTTTTAAATTCACTTATTTGAACACTTTGCATAGGACTTACAGGTTGCATTTTACTCTTAAACAGGTCACATTTTATGGCATCTCTAGTATCCTCTGTAACTAAAACTTTGCAGGCAAAGAAAATTAACTTTTCCTTTACAGTTACATCTTAGGCAAACACACATTCACACTTATTGGAGGATTTGGTTCCTACTTTATAACCAAATTCTATTGAAAGAATTTGGGCCAAGAACAGACCTCCACCAAAACAGCCTACATCTCTCTAGAAACACTGGCCAGTAAGTAGCACAGAATCTTAAAAACATTTATACTATCATATTAAAAAAAACTTAACTGGACCACAAAGGTCTGAAAAAAATCACTCTGCCTACCCAGGCATCCCCACAAAAGCATCCCCAAAGGATTAACAAATGGTTTTCTGCCACTAAGCAAACTTGCCACTTTTCTCTTCCATGTGTCAGCTGTGCTAAATAGCAGTTCTGGTCTCAGAATTATTGCTGGGAGCTTCTAAAGCAGGTTGCAGGTCAGAATTAAGCTTTTTAATTTAATCTCCAGTAAACCACATTTAACAGATCAGTATAAGGTTGTTCCGGTTGGTGAGGAAGTTTAGGCATTCGCTACTTTTCTTTGGATGTGAAAATAAAACTTTATCAACCAGTAGAAAATGTTTATTATACATCAGACCACAAAAATGAGATCAGATTCTCTGTTTCCATGGTCAGCCCAGTAAAGCTTTCTGCAGAATGTCTGGCACTAACAAGGGATTGTATAGTCACGAAACCAGCTTAAACACTCTCCGTTTCTTTTGTGCCATAATAAAACATTTTTGTCTGTTGTTTTCTCTCTTAACAAATATATCTTATGGTTAGCTACACAAAACCAAGCTGAGATCAGGGGGGATAAGAGATCTTTTTACTTTGAAACAATAACTGCAACTTACAGGCTTTGCTCTGTTGATTCTGAACTATAAAGAATGGACTTATTTCCTCACATTCCTGTTGTATAATTCTTGCTTTACCAGCCTTCAACTACCAGCAGATCAGAGCTGGAGTTTACTCTGGAGTTAGCAGTAAACAAAAGAACAAATCTGCACTGGTTCCTCTGAAAAAAGAAATTTCAGCCCTTGTCCAAATACATTAAAACTTTGAAACACACAGGATGATTAAGATGTTGTGTGTTGGATAAATCATGTAGTGTGCTCAACAGATTAAAAAAAGGGAATTAAGTGGAAAGATTGACATACTTATGGAGCACAAACAAGGCATCGCCAAACAGTTCAGCTATCAAATGGAGCCTAATTTAAGTTATAACTCAGCGGTGGAGTAGCCTGTGGATTCTAACTATTGCGTTAATGAACAACTCAGCTGTCACTTCTTGATGACAAATGCACAATACTCATACTTTCCCTGAGAAGACCTGCATTGGCTCTACTAATAACAAATAAAAGCCATATTTTTCATTTAAATATTACCTTTCATCTCAAAATAATAAACAAATTTTCAGCTGAATGGAACTTTAATGAGTTACATGATAAAAGATAAGTATTTTTTCCTCTTTTTTTTTCTCAGCTCAACATAAATGGGCACCACTGGTGTTTCTTTTGCATTACTGATACTGTACCTTATCCACAGAACGTGCATCCCACGTGTGTGACAGCTCTGCAAATGTACTGAAACAGTTTAGCATGGGAAATAAGGACAACCATCCATCCCACTACAAACTACAGGCTATTTATTTATCTTGAAAGTACAATATCTAAATCAACAGTTCTCCGCCACTTAGTGCTCCCCAGTATTACAGTGTGTGTTTGATCCAGTACTACTGTTCCACCTTTCGAAACTCTGTTGGTTTCTAAGCACTCCTGTGAGCTTCTGACATGGCATCAGCCTCAGCCTGATGGAATCACATGGTAGGTTGAGGACTACATGACAGAACTGTCAGGCAAAGAATCTGGCAGTGCCCCATTGGTCATCTGTGTGCCAGAAGCAGAAAAGAAAGGGAAATAACATTTGTAGAAAAACAAAACGAGACCATCAGGAAGGAAACCTGTCCTTTCCAAGGTTTAACATGTTAGAACACTGCAGCAGCTGAAACACCCAGCAGCCTTGAATACAAATTGATGACATGCACAATTAAAGAGCTTATGTCCTTCCTGAGCCCAAACAAGTAATTTGTATTCTCTCTCCTTTTCAGTTAGCTGATTCTTACTAGCTCTATCCATTCTGAACATCCACCAGCAAGTTCAGCACCGTACATGCACATGGCGACACAAGCCAGGCAGCAAACTGCTCTGGGGAAGGGCAGGCAATCGACTTTAGCCATGAGGCTTCCCATCACTCCAGCCTCCTGTGGTGTCTGGACACCAGCAGTCAGTCCTTCTGTAACAGATGGTCACCAAACCAGGCTGAAAAAGAAGTCCCCAAACCTCAGAAACCACACACAAATACAACTCCAGAAAAGAAAATACTCAAGACATTTGGGTGTCTGCCACACATGATTTTAAGAAAACATGATTTTAAATGAGTAGACCTGTCTTATAACTGGCAAAAGCCTTTACTCAGTGGTCTTCCTACGATGCACAGGATGGTAGTAGTCACAAAAAAAAAAAAAAACAAACCAGATATTAACAACAGGAGTGACTTGGCTTTGCCAGATAATCACCCAGTGTTGCTGACTGATCTCTGTCTCATATAAGGGCATAAATGACACATTTGTCTGAGTTCATAGCAAAGGAAACAGACTGCTGCTCTCTTGAATATCCTTAAATGATGCATGGATACATTTTTAAGCACTTGTTTGTCCTATTATTTTCTGAAATCCATAATAGACCTTTTATTACAGTATCTCAAATTTCAGGACACCTAGACAGTAAACAAGTGATCAGGGAATGAGAAACACTTATATTAATAGCAACAGCACACTGTTCATAAGTAGAGGTGTCAATTACTACTAAGCAAAACAGACAGATTACCAAAAACACCACCACAAACTTAAAGATAACAAAGCTACTTGTATTTTTTTTTTTTCAGAAACCAAAGAAAAAAATCCATCTTATTCCACAGAGTTTATCATGGTTTTCACTTCTTGTTACATTTTTCGTAGAATGAATATTTTTAAGCACCTCTCCACGCTAAGAATACCTTCTGCCTCTGAGCATCCCATGGTAGAGGCTGCATGACAAGGAGAATTGAAGCCAGGGCAGAGCCCATCCTGCTTCTCTGGGAAGCATCTCGCTCTTGGCCAGTTGTCTGTATTTAGTGTCAAACCTGCAAGCTTGCAAAGTGTCTGTAATTCTCCTTCAAGTCACCAATATACACAAACTGTACCTCCTGAAGAAGATCAGAGCCTCTTGAAAAAGAACCCAGAGTGACACATGCTTTTGGAATGGCTGCCTTGAACACTTCTGTGACCAAGATCTCATCCTTTACACATGCAGAACTTGTTCCTTCTCTTCAGCATGCTGAAATAATGACCACCTCAAACCACAGAGTAACAAAAAGTCCCTGGAGATTTTACAGTTTGTGATGCTAGACACATGATCCTCAATTATTTTAACCATCCAGCCCTGTGAACAAACTAACCACTCAACTTCATTCTGGTTATAACTTAATAACATTACAATTTAAATAATACCTTTCTCCTTCAACTACTTTATTTCACTGCTTACTACCAAATCGTTGTATGAGGTACTGGAATAGACAGGAAAGGCTACTTGTTAACTTACTAATTCCAGATGTTCAGGGGTCTACCAAAGCATTTTCTAGAAATTGGTCTAATTACATTATATAGATACAGTGCTTGAAGAACCCTGACTTCACTTTATTTTCCTGAATTCTCCATATATTTTTTATATATGCTCAATAGACAAGGTCAGGCTCCACCTTCCTTCTCTCTATGTATGCGCATTGGTGGCTCAGTGCAAACATCATCCCAGACTGTCCTTACCCTCTATTCAGATTTAATTCCTATGCACTAAAAGGAGATGCAGTTAAAACATATTTTGCCATTCAGGAAAAAAAATAATCAAGGAACATAGCAGCACATTAGTATATCTATCAAGTCTTCAAGCAGGTCACTTGTATCACAGCTCCCAATAGCAGGAGACAGTTTGACCAAAGAAGGAGAGACAATTTTGGTGTGAGGGCAGTAACTCAATCTACAGCACACAGGGAGCTGAAGGCAGGAGTTTCCAGATGAACACAGTTCTCTGCCCCAAAGAACCAACATTTATAGAGGCATGTGCAAAAGCAAAAGAATGCAATGATGAAGCCCCACATAGTTGTTACATTTACATACCTAAACACACTGCACACCTTATGAACAGGTAAAAATCCTTGGCACCAAGGAACTCCTAAGTCAAACACAGAGTAACAGCGTATTCTGAGTTGGAAGGGACCCACAAGGATCAAGTCCAACTCTTAAGTGAATGGCCCATATGGGGACTGAATCCGTGACCTTGGCATTAATAGCAACATGCTCTAAGCAACACAATCAGTAGAGCACTAGAATGATGATGACAGTAACAGCAAAGGGACACATGCAAACCTTCAGTATGCAACTAAAAATGACATGGATCTGCTCCTCCACTGAGGTGCCTGGCAGAGCCTGTTGGAATCAGTAGGTCTGCACTGACACAAGCAGAGCACCATGAGCACAGAGCTCTGTATAACTGCTTAGGAGTTCCACCTTTATTTATTCCTGGAGTATCTCTCTTAATGCAACTTTGCATAAAAAAATCCCCTCATGCCTAACAAAGTTATGATTAATAGCATTTTCTTTTCAGCTCAGTTCAGCTCACTGTTTTATTCACTACTGCTCTCACCTCTTCACCTTGTTAACTGCTGTCTTGCTTCTGGCCATCAGAATAGTTTCAAAATTGCTGGTCTTTGTTCAAAAAACCACTGTTATTGTTACAGAAGCTAAATTAAAAGCCTCATGTCATGAACAAGGGCAGACTGTGAGTGGCAAAAAGCCAAATAAAGAGGGAGATTTGTTACTTTTCCTTCCCAAGGGATTAAGAAAAACTGTACAAGATTTAAAAACCTGTTGCAGTTCTTTTCCCTAATGTGTAAGAACATGAAAGAGACCCTCCACATCACTTCTCCCAGGAGGTAATGCAAAACCCCTAGTTTCTTGCATGACTACCGTAAGAGTATCGATGATGTCACTGCCACTCCTTTGGACCACAAATCATTATTTCTTAATTGCAGTACCAGTAAAAACTACATTTAAGGTCTCACTGGAAAAAATGCAGATGGTGTAAGTAACTGGCATCTTTGCTATCTCATCAGAAGAGTTTAGCGGGGATGTGGGCCACCTTCCACTTTCATTCCCCAAGAGGTCCTTTCAGACGGAGTGGTTGGGAGGGAAGATCTCTTTTGCACCCCTATAAAAAGTTGTTGTCTCCTGGGCATATTCACTTTCTAAAGGAGGAAAAAGAAACAGCAGGATCAAAAACTTACGGAGCTACATCTCCCAGAGACCCTCACCTTCCTCATACACATGGTGTTCATCAGAGGGGCAGGGACCTTGTTTGCCTCAGGGCAGGCAAAAGCACACAGGAAAAAGCAAGGTTTCAGTGCTGTCAGTTGTCTTAAGTATGACACAAACAAGCTTCCCCTTCTCTCCCCTGCATGTCTACTTTCTGTAAAAATAACAAAACAAAAGGGAAATAAATAGAAGTTTCCCATGCCAACAAACCTTTCCACAAACATTTGCTGTTCCTGAGCAGTGAGATTCCATGACAGCTAAGGAAAAGATTGATACTTGCAGTGTATATGGAAAGGGACAGACACATAGCAAGCAGAGACAATATGAAAATGTCCAGTGCTGCACACAAATACAGGATAAGGTATCACTCCCCAAAGGGGTTGTCTTACTGCCCAGATCCTTTCATAGCTCTCTAACACTGAAGATGTGAAATGGAGTGTGAAACAGAGACAACAGGACACCCCCGATGTTTAAAAAAGAAAAACAAAATATAATAATAATAGCTCAAACAAACAACCCCTAAAACTCCAGTCTGTGCATTAGGAGTGACAGATTTAAAGACTTCACTGTTGATGTTAACAGTGACATTTTAAGCATGGGAGGGGGAGCAGTAAGTCCTTCAAAAAATCAGCAGCAACTTTCAATTATAATGAAGCAACACATTAAAACATAAATGTAAGACTGAAGAGCCTTTAATGTCCTGTGGAATATTCAGGGACAGCAGTAAACAAGGTGCTGATAGACTTTACACTGCAAACAATGTTAGTGGTGAGCCAAATCAGCCCAGCCCCAAATCAGAGTGAAATTTCAATGCATGAAGTTTAACTGTAAGATAAGGGATTGTGATCAAATTACACCACAAATAGCTCCATTCATCCATAAACATTGTAACAGAGAGAGGACTGAATTACAGATTGGAATAAAACAATTTCAGAAACAAAAAGCAAATTTATTATCTATTTATTATTTTCCTACTGCCAAAGAAAACACTCCACCTTCATATGAGAATGCTATTCAAGATGAATGTGAGGAGAAAACTGAAACACTAATTATCAGGCTGGAAAAACAAGAAGAGTTTGAGTCATGTTATTTACATTTCCATTCCTTTTCCTGAATAGACCAAAGTCACCGAGCTAAGGGAAGACAGAAGAATACACAACTGCAATTTAAGTTGTGTCGTGTGATAGGCCTAGCACCTTAGAGACTTTCAATAAACTGACCACAGTACCTTGTTTCCTCCCCCTAAATAAAAAAATATATTTCACAGTGCCTTCTTCTACGTGTTTCCCCCTCCCCCCCACGCCAAAAGCCATCACAACCCATATTACTCAATACCACAATTTTTAAGCACAAGGCATGCACCGCCCCTCGTTCTCCTCGAATCTGGCAGCATCGCAAAAGCAACTTTTAAATTAACCCGCGTGTGGAAGATTTGCTCTTTCTGTAAGTGCTGCAAGGAACAACAACCAGTGGAAGAAAAAAACAAAAAGCCCCAGAAAACAGAGAGAGCGAGAGAGACGCCCCCACACACACTCCTCCTCGGGCCGCTCTCGCTGCCTTTGTTGTCCGGCGGCAGCCCCGGCCCTCACCTGTGCCCTGTGCCTTCTTCCCTGTGCCCTGCACCCTCTTCCCTAGTCCCTGTTCCATGTGCCCTGTTCCCTCTTCCCTGCGCCCTGTACCCTATTCCCTGTGCCCTGCACCCTGTGCCCTATTCCCTGTGCCCTGCACCCTATTCCCCGTGCCCTGCACCCTATTCCCTATTCCCCGTTCCATGTGCCCTGTTCCCTGTGCCCTCCTCCCTGCGCCCTTTTCCCTGTTCCATGTTCCCTGTGCCCTGCACCCTGCGCCCTATTCCCTATGCCCTGTTCCCGCCTCCCGACCCCTCTCCCCTGTTCCCCGTCCCTTCCCCCTTCCCCCCTGTCCCGGGGCCCGCCCGGACCCCCCGCGCTCCGGGCCGGATCCGCCCCCATTCCTGGGATGGGGAGTGCGTGGGGCCGCTCCGGGTGCCCCTCACCGGCACCCCGGCTCCCCGCACGGGGGGTGCCCCCACACCCTGCCCTTCTGCCAGGAGGGGTGTCCTCCAGCCCAGACCGTGTTTTTCCAAGGAGAGCAGCCCTGAGCC
>VXBX01000339.1:35038-45749 GCA_013400415.1 Scytalopus superciliaris
GGGCAGGGCAGGGCAGGGCAGGGCAGGGCAGGGCAGGGCAGGGCAGGGCAGGCAGGAGGCAGCGCAGCCCGGAGTGCCGAGCACCGGCCGCGATGGAACAAACAACTTGCCACTCAAGCCCGGCCCGACGCGCCTGCGCAGCGCCCCGCGGCATGGCGGGAGCTGGAGTCTGAGGGAGCGGGGCGGGACCGGGGCCATGGGAAGGGACGGTCCGCCCCGGGGATGGGACCCCGCCGGCCCCAGACCCCGGGCCCGCCTCCGAGGGCGGGTTTGACCCAGTCACTTTAAAAAATAAAGTCAGCACGGGAATCGTCGCTTGTAAGCGCCCAGTCGGTTGGGGTGTTGGCTCGGTTTGCTTAATTTTCTTTGCGCCTATCGCCAGTCTGGAAAATCTTTCCCGAACCAAAAAACAGCGGAAATGAGAGCTTCAGAAGTTTTTATTAACAGCAAGGAAATACTAAAATCTTACCATTTTTATTCCTTCACGTGGTGGATGGGGAGTCCTCGTCCATTTCCCTGTGAAGCAAAAATAAAGTGAAAAAAACTCTCTCTTTGCATGGAAGTGTTACAAAGGTAAAATGACAGCTGTCAAGAACACAAAACAGCTCTGTGGTGCTGGAATTGTGAATGGCCAGTTCATCCCAGTCCTTGCCCCACTCCTAAGCATGAGGAGGCTGAACAGAGGTAGGAAGGACTGCATTTTAGGAAGCTGAAGAGGATTTTTAATCTGCTTCGACTGCCAGTTCAAGAGCTTGGACTTCAAAGCTCTGAATGTATCTCTGCCCAGCTACAAAAAATGCCTGCACCTGCATGTCCGAATCGCAGAGGTATCTGTGGTCCTCTGGGACAGCGCAAACCACAGAGCTCGGGAGGAAAGGAGGAAACAGCCACAGGCAAAATAAACACGCACCATCTCAGCTGATGAGAGCTTTCAGAGGAAATCAGACAAATGTAGCCTGAATCACTTCTAGGAAATGCTGCAAAGCTTTCCTCTTTTAAACGATTTCCCATCATAATCAGGACACTGTTCTCCAACTCTTCCCCTTCCCACTTAGAGGAAAACATGTTGTCCCCAAGCAGAGCTTTCTCAATGCAGAGAGGCCAGACACTTCAGGAGGGCCACCCGGGATCGTGCTATTACAGTCCAATTACCACAGAAAATGCTTACATGAAACAATGAGAAGCGTTAGAACAGACCCAGAGGTAAAATCAGTGCAGACCTTTTGAACAAGCAAATGATCAGAGACTTTGTTCTGCCTGCAGGGTAGGTGAAAAGAGGTCCTGAGTTAGTCATCTGGATTTACTAAAAAATGAAGAATCGAACAAACAAGCAAAAAAAAATCCCCCCCAATACACAAAATATAAAAATATTTCTTCATTTTCTAAGTTTACATCTGGAGCGCTCCAAAATCGCAATTTCTCTCCAGAGCCATGGCTTTCCAAGCCTTGGGGCCTTTCACAGAGGGCCTGAAGGCCTGTGAGTTGGAAACATTGGAAATACAGATCTCACGGCTACTGTGAACCTTCACACAGCTGACTGTGAGAAACATCAGGGACATATAAAGCCTTACCAACACCAAACCTAGTTTTCTACACATGAAAAATACATCTAGCTAAACATAAGCAAATGTTTCAAGAGCAGGCAACCTGGCAATTAGCCAAAATACTATTAAGGGCCCGCTCCCCCAGCTGTCATTAGTATTCACTAAACACTCTTTCCCTTGTTGCCAGGTACACCTGAGAGATTCCATGCAGGGAGCAGCATAGAATATGTTGTTATTATACATAACACCCTATAATACTTTTTGATTACTGCAATTCCAAGTTTTCTATATTTTTGCAGCTCGTGAGGACTCAATTGGCCCAGCCCAGCCACAGAGCAGGGACCTGTTGCACAAGATGATGTAACTGCACTTTTTATTAAAACCAAAACCCATTCCCTGCCCATACAGCTTCCAGTGTCAGTTACCACAGCACAGGCTGGGCAGGCAGAACACAGGAACAGGGAGATGGGACAAGAACACAGGAAGAGAGACAGAAACAAAGCAAATCTCACCACCCCTTCAATCATCTCCTGCCTGGATGGCGAGCAAAGCACTTATGAGGTCTCCTAAGCAGATGAGATTTCTAAGTGCTCTGGGTCAGATAGCACTCATAACACTAACAGAATTTGGGTTTTGAAGCCTTGAGGCCAGAGGTGGTGGGGTTTGCCCAATAAAAGATTGCAGACTGTACTGGGACCAGCAGGCTCTTCTCAGATATCTTGGCTTCTGCTCATGATCACAAGGACCTTCTAACTGATGAGCAGTGCAAGAGCCATCTCCTGCCTGCCCTGGAGCAGTTTGTCTGACGTGAGGTCCTCAGAAGGAATGCAGTGTTTTATGTAAAACTTGAGTTCAAAGAGATGATCCCTATTTTTGCCTAGAAGATTTCTCTCAGTGGCAACCAAGGTACAGGTCACCGAGACTCTGCTCTTCTGAGTCTGCATAGAGATAAAGGAGAATTTGTAATCACATACAGCAGGATATTTCAGTATTACCTTATTTAGATGGTGGAAGTTTGTTTTTAAATCATTTGTGGTCTTTTCTGACCCAGATTACCCTATTTGGTTCTCAAAGATGAAGGTATACTAGTCTTTTCCAGATGGATTTTAACACACAGGATCTATATTTTTGGCAACAAAACATTATTTTTAAAAATAAATATAATTTAGATTACATTATCTCTCATTATTTGTATGACATTGCACTGCTGTAAATATATCATTACTCTGCTGTTGGCAGAATTATGTTCTTTCAGAAAGATCTGAAGTTCAACAGCATCTGACCTCTGACTAGGGCTCGTAACAGCTTCTAAGATCTAAAATAGCGGATAATAAAGGCCTAATGTGAATGATGTAATGGCAATACCCTGGATAAATATCCCCAAGGCAAGATGAATCCGATGTCACAGTTGTTGGTACTAGCACTCGCTTCTCTTCAGTAGATGGAGCATATGAAGTTCTTAGCACTTCTGTAGCTCTGGTGTAGGGTCAGTGTGCATTTCTGGGGTCCCTTTCAGAGCTAGTACACGAGGGATACTGCAAGCTGTGTCAGCTCCTAAGCTGTACTTTAGAATGCAGACTCTGTTTAAAGGTTTGAGGAACAGAGGTGCCTTCAGGTCAGTCGCTGATTTTGACCAAAAGGGAACCCACCACATTTCTTACCAGCCTTAATCAGGTTGCTCTGAGATGGAAGTTACTAAGTAACTACAATTATCCTACAACTCCTTGCTTAAGTTAAACAGGCCTTTTTGACCCAGGGAGGTTAATGCTTCTTTAGACAAACAGGTAAACAAAGGCACAGAAAGGCAGGCAATGAGCCAAGGTCACACCATCAGTCATTATCATTTTGGAAGTACAACTCACAGGCCACTGCTTGATCATGAAACCACTACGGGTTTGTCTGAGGCAAATAGACAGGATGGGTTTACAAGCTGCTTGCACTTCAGGGGCAATTAAGTCTCTTCACAAAAAAAATTAAAATCAGTTCTTAAGAACAATCATGTATAACATATTAGAATAAAAATAAGAAAGGAGGCAAAAAAAGCTTTCCTAATGATACCTTCTGAGCTTGCTTGTGAAAGATTACCCATTTGTTTAATTGAAAAGAATGATTTATCAGGGCAATTTCCTTCTAGGAACCACAGACCTTTCAAAACTTGATTGCAGTTAATGTGTCAGTGTTTCAAAGCATTTTATTCAACTATCAAATATGCTAATGAAGACCTTTAATTTATTATTGAAGTACGAAGTGGGCTGAGCAGGTCAGACACTTCATGCTCCCAGGGCAGCAGAGGTGCAGATGAGACTCTGCTGTGCAGCAGCTCCTCGGAGAGGCCAGGTTCTGCAGGAGAGGTGGGGGAGGCCCTGGCAGTCAAAGAATGTGCAGAGGCAGCTCCCACTATGCACAAAGCCACATTACTCCTAACCTGAACAGCAGCAGAGAGCTACAAAGAAACATTCACATGCCGGCTTGCAAATGGAGATTGTCCAACCAAACACCTTGGTCAGGGAGGATGAAACCTCACGTCTCCCCTACCTATGTTCTGTGCTTTGGTGACACCTAACAGCTGCTGTCCTAGAACAGAAAACAAGGGGACTCCCAGTGCTGGGCTGGGTAAAGGAAGCTTATAACTTTGGCATGTTATGCAGCCTCTGGATAGAAGGGATGAAATTCCCTGTACCTGTCATGTGTAGCTGGACACAGCAACTTCCAACTGCAGTCCTCACCAAACTGACCAAAACTCAGTATACCAAAAAGTTGCAGCTTAGTATTGTCCCAATTTAAGGTAAGCAACAGTCCTCAACTTTATTCAATTTCTCATTCTCTTAGCTAGTGTCTGGCAAAGCTTGTCCCCCATCCTTGGAAATTCCATAGCTACAGCCACTCCTATGAATCCCTCATATTTAACACCTAGATGCATTAAGAAATTGAGCTGATGACTTTACTGGAAACATTCAAATTCTGGGAGGTAAAATTATTAGAACCAGAAAGAGGAAAAGTAGCGCACATGTTGCTGAACCAAAGTGTCACATAAGACAGAAGCTGAAAGTTTTCTAACCAAGATGCTGATCACACTGTTTTGCTGATCAGGTGAGCTACTTAAACCTATTTGCTGCAATGAGCATTATTGAAACAGACCCAGTCCAACTCATTAGCTCTACACAATGCCAGATGAAATGACTGAAGTAATATCCACTTTATGAAGGCAGAAAGGCATTGTTGATACAAAATGTGTTGAGACAACATGGCTCAGGATGCGGGAAGAACACCATCGCAGCTAATAGGTGTTAAAAATGACCTCACCTTCTCATTTGCTTCGGATACTGAAATAAGCAGTTGAAGGAAATGCTCCCTTCCCCCACTCCCAGCCTCCTGAAGATCAACACATCTGCAAACACATTCTGCAAACCTCAGGGAAGAAAGCCAGATTGTAGCCTGCCTTATCTCTTTTGGTGGCTAAATGTATTTTAGGCCTCAAGCATCACATGACTGTACATAACATGTGAATACAATAACTAACGTGGCTTTTATAACGGATCAGCAGGGATCAGCACTGTTGAACAAACACCCTTATTTGCAAAAGCACCTTCCCAGCCTAGGAAGCGGGTGACCTTGTCTCCCAAGGGTTACAGTGCAGAGTTAATGATCCGCAAATTAAGGATCTGAAATTTATCCACAGCTCCACCCTTAACTGCACTCTTTTGCACCAAATCAAACAAACACTGTCATTGCTCTATAGAAACCCAGTGCTGTAAGAGAGGTTGAAGTGCAGGAGGCAGTGGACAGAGCATTTTCTGCAATAAGGCATCCACTGGTGGGGGCAGGATTTCATGAGAAAGCATAGATCAGTATTTTGTTCAATGTCCTTTGTTGTATCTCCCCCTGAGGAACAATCGCATATCTCACAGTCTACCATGTGACCAGGTAGGGCTCCAGAGCAGCTTTGGGATTCCCAAAGACCAGTCCAATCTATAAGCTATTAGCATTTTCCAGAACATCTTTCTATGCACTGGAAAGTTCTGATTGTACAGGATAAAATCCTGCATGCTCTGTTGGACTACAGAATTCAGGTATTCATAAGATTTAATTCTGCATGAAATGCCATATGTAAAATTCCCTTGGCATGTTGTCTCTCACATTCTCAATAAACCATTCTCAATGGTGAGAAGGCTTTATTTGCTCATATATTGATAGAGGAACCTTAGGGGAACCTTATGTGCACAGAAGACAGTACAGGTCTGACCTGAATCTCTTGGTCAGTATAACCTGTGGATAAGTCCTGGGGATTTTTGAGTTTGTGGGCCTGGAACACCCTACTTTTTCCTCACTGGGGAGTTTTGGCTGTGGCAGTGCATTTCCTGCTGTTGAAGCTGGCTTTAGAAGTTGCAGTCTGCCCAAAGGGACTAATTCCTCCACATTTGCTGTGCTAGTCAGAGCTTTTTGTTTGGCCACAGGACTGACAGGGAGCTCCTGTGACAGAAATTCAGCAAAGAGCAGTAAATGGAATATTTTAAATCCACTCTAAGGCCTGCCCTCTTTAAGAGAAGCTGAGGCCAGCAGGCAGGAGTCCCAGTTAGGCAACGTGGCTTTGCTGGGACAAAGCAGGGCCTGTTGGTCATTCATCTGTAAGAGATAAAGGGCCTGAGCCAGCATGTCCAGTCTTTCTTGGCAGGAGTTATAAAAGGGAAGCAGCCTGGTCTCTCTAACAACCTCCATTTCCTCCAGCACATTATGGATCTTCATTCCCTCCTGTTTGCTTTCTTCAGAAGGGTCTCTTTTACATGGTAATTTTCATACAAATGAGCTCTCCTGAAGCAATTTAGGAGGTAAAGCCCCATAGTTCTCCTAGTCTCTAACATGGGGTCTTCCTACAAGTATCTCAACCCTTTTCATTCCAGACAGCACATTCCAGCAAATACTTGAGAAAACTCTCCTCTTGCCTCTCATACCAGCAAAAGATTTCTAACCCATTGTTATGCCTTGAAAGCAGGATACAAGCAGCATGCACAACTACTCTCATGTACTCCATGGAGTTTAATAGTAGACACAGACCAAGACTAAAATGAAGGATGTGATAAAGAGACATAAAAATAACTAAACAACTAGGAAATACACACATTTGCCTACATAAGACTTGCTCTTTTAACACCTGGGAGTCATGTATGATTGCTTCAGGCTCAAATTTGCAAGTGCAAGAATCATGAAAATGTCTTATCTATCAACAGGATACCTCTGCAGACAACTAGAAATATATTCTTACATCCTCAGATTGTGTGTTCCACCATGGTGACCAGGGAATACTTTTTACTTGGATAGTACACCATATTTGTAGGTTCGTAGATGCTGCAAGGGAGTAATTGCTGAAACAAATTCAGCAATGAACATAATGAACTGCAGAACTGGACCATCTTGCCTTGAATCCTGTTTCTGACAGTAGTAAATACTGATGGTATGTAAGATGTAAGAGCGAGACATTTTTTGTAGCCTCTACTGCTACACCCAGTCTAGTGCCTAACAGGTGGAAAAACGCAGATTCTTCTAAACCACTCAGTCTTTATTTTAAGAGCAAAATTTTAGTGGTAATAATCTGAGTGCCCTGAGGAACTAGAGCTGAATCGGCAAACAAAGTCTATTAGACAGCAGGCTTAAAACCGCTGAGATATATTTTAAAATGGAACATTACAAACACTGAAAAGAAGCAGTCTAAAGAAATGGGACAGCAAGACATACAGGGGAGCAAGCAGAAGAAGGCGGAGTCAACTACATTTAATTGTGTAGAAAGTTTGCTTTGTATGAAAGGGTTCCACTCCTAGGCTTCATCATGGCTTTCCTCTGTCACTGGCTGCAGTTAAAACCAACAGCAACAACAGCTGGAGTGGTCCAGCTTTGGGGATCAAAGGAGAAATTCAGTCACGTGGTTCTACAATACTGTCACATATACCCCCCTCCCACCTGCTTTCTCTCCACTGCTATAACTACCCATATCTTTGTCTGGAGAGCTGACAGGTTTGAATAGAACATATAAAACTGGCTGTTTTCAAGGTCTTGTTGCTGCCTGTACGAGGCAGCCTGTAATACACTTCTACACTCAGAGTCACTTTTTCAAATTTCAATTTTGATTACTTCAGGGCTCTGTTTCCTGCTATGCTGTTATTTATTTTAATGAACTCTGCTTACTCTATCATTTGGTTCCATCCAGGAGATCTTTGGAGCTGCTATGCTACACACAAATTCAGGATGATATAGCAAAGTAAAAAATGGCATGAGGCCATGCAACATGTAATCATGTCTAACAAGGAGGGAGCAGAGAGAGGGTAGAGGTGGATGAGTGGGGAGAAGGAAATGCAATAAATACTGTGTGAAGAAAACCAATGCTTCTTACTATACATGAGGCCCAATAAACAAACAGGAGGACAGCTCTGGCTTGGAGGGGAGAGGAGGATCTGGCAATCAGGTGGATGAACAGTGAAAGCCATTTACTGAACTGAGAACTGATTTTTTTTTCTAGTTGCCTGTTTTCACAAGGGGGCTGGTGTAGACCTAGAGAAACAACCCTGCAATAAATTGTTCTTTTTGTGGTTTCTTGTGTTGCTGTTCATGACTTGCAGAAAGCAGAAAAGAAAAAAAAAAATGGAATTACACCAAGAAGAGAGACTCCAGACATTTACCTGCTTACTAATCTGTTCATTACCTGAAGACTATGTCTTCTCAGTTTTTGACATTACCTTCCTTACCTCTCTTCCCATATAATTCAAATTAACTTCTTACCCTTTAAGTGGAGTGAATGTGCAGTGATTTTGTGATCTGCTTCTTGGGCAGAGCAAGAAATGGGATAAACTTCTGAGGCAGAAATAACACAGAATGGGTCACTATGCAGAACAAATACATGAACTGAAGGTAAGGCAATAGTGTCACCAAGATATTTCACTGCTTTTACTCCAATAGGCTGAGTAGCAGAAAGGTGTCTGCACTGGAATAATTTGTCCCAAGGGGAAATGATAATGGAATAAACACTACACACTATTTCTTTAACTTAGGAATGTGCAGAAAGAAAGAAGAGCAGGAGACAATGAAGCACAAAGAAGAGCAGAAGTCCTGGAGACTTTTATCCCTTTCTCATAACCAACCACAATCATGGAAGCACTTTATGTTGTTCTCCAAATTCTTGGACATGAACCTCTAACTAAGCATATCAAAACTCCCCCCACTGAGGAGCTATCACAACCACAACTAAATATTTGGGGAATTTCTTTGGCAAAAGGCTTCTCTGTTGGAAAGTGCTGGTTGGTTGAAACCAAATCTTTCTGTGGAAAGCTGTCAGCTTCACTGAAATATTAACCGGGAAGAGGTTCTAGTGCTCACAGTGCAATTGCTTGGCAAGACTGGGCAGATCCAGCATTCCTTCTGGGGTCCCTCTGCACTAGCCATACATTGCAGGGGCAGGCAAACAGACAGATGGACAAACAAACCAGAAAGGGTAAGCACTTTAGTGCAGAAGGCCGTATTTAGAAGAGGTGTTTGAAGCTGGCCTTTCCCACTGGGCTACTACCATATGGGAAGGGACTTGGTTCCTGTCTCACTCTCCTTCTCCCAAAAGGGGGCTTAGGCATTTGGTTTTCTTTTTCAAGAACAGAATGAATAAAAAGACAGAAACATTGAACTTTTCATGAAACAGCACTCTGTTCCCATTCTCTGGTTTTAACACAAGTGGTACCATTTCACTCACACTAAGCATTTGATAATTATTTTTACTAAAGAAAACTAAGCAAACAAGGACAAAACCTTGTAACTCTGTGTGATAGTGCTGCATTCAGAAAGATTAAGCATAAGACATAAAATGAAAGAAAACTTGCCTCACTCTTACACTCCAGCCTGAGGCTTGCGCTCTTTGTATGCACACTTCCATACTTGTTGCCAACACCATTTCACTCATTCACTGAACAAGGTGAAATCTGGGACCCCTGACCAGTGTTTTCTGATGATGCTTAGGAGCCCTAAAAATCTGTCTAAAAGTGCCATATCCTCTGTTTAAATTATGTGGATGTAGTAAGATTTTGTTTCAAAGAATATAGTTGCAGGAAGGAGTTATTTTTAGCCCAGATAGGCTCTTTCTGGTTCTTGAATCTCATTCTCTGCTATCACAAGCAATTGCATTGTTTAAATTTCTTCTGAAATATCTCAGACCCCATATACACCAAAGACTTTTAAAAAAGCTCAGCTGCTTGGCAATTCTTACTGGACTCAACCTGGGTGTGTGCTTGCCTATGCTGATGGCTGTATGGGGGCTGCTGCTGCTGGAGCCCAGGGCTCAGGAGCTCAGTAGGCTGCACTGCAGTGCCTCTGCTAAAGAGAGGTGATGCATGTTCCCCTGTAGCTGTCCTGAGTTCAAAGAGAACGGTACCTCCCCCTGATTCTGATTTTCCAAGGCAGCATTCTCAACTAGCTTCAAGTCACTATCAAACTAGGACAAAAAGAAATGAAAGAATTACCTTTTGGATATGCTTATATGCCTATGTATAAAATATGCCTTCTTCTCCATGGGCACCCCCTTGTCGTGGGGAAGAAGCTTGTGTGCCCTTATGAGGTTGCGAGCTATGCTGGTGGTGGTTTGTGCCTCCGGTAGGGTCTCTCATGCTAGTCAGGTTGCAACTGAAGGGTCAGACAGAGTGTGTCCACGGTCTGAAAATTTTCAGACTCTCTTCAGTGCCAGCCATGTAGTCCAAGGCTCAGCAATTCAGGTCATTACACAACAACTGGTGAAAAATGAATTGGACATAGCCCCTACTTTGGGAGAGACTCTTAAGGCCATACAGCAGGTGAAAACTGGCAAGGCAGCTGGGGTTGATGGAATCCCACCCCAAGTCTGGAAGCATGGAGGCCAAGCACTCCACGCTAAATTTCATGAGCTCATTGTGCATTGCTGGGAACAAGGCAAACTACCCCCAGATCTCTGTGATGCAGTCATCATCACCCTGTACAAGAAGAAAGGAGAAAAATTGGACTGCTCAAATTACCGAGGTATTACTCTGCTCTCCATTGCTGGTAGAATCCTTGCAAGAATACTTTTGAACAGATTAGTACCCACTATCGCAGAGGAACTACTACCTGAAAGCCAATGCGGCTTCAGAGCCAACAGGAGTACCACAGACATGGTATTTGTTCTCAGG
>VXBX01000340.1:1548-11933 GCA_013400415.1 Scytalopus superciliaris
GGAACTTCTGTGAGATAAGAAAGGTTTCCTGTCTTCACACCAATTACTCAGGTGTGATAATGCCCCTCTGGGAAGCCATCAGCACCTTCACACCCAGCCTGAGGGGTCATGTCTGCTAATGGGCCAGCAAGGTTTCCAAAAATATGCCATGACACCTCACAGAGTAAATCACCCATTGTGAAACTCCCCATCCTGGGGGAGGTACTGGGCACTCCCACCTGAGCCTAAGCATATATAAACTGGGGGGTTTGGGACTTGGTCCACCACTTGTCAGATCCAGAGGATGGCCAGAGCCTCAGCAGGACTGCAACTGCCACTCTCGACCGGACTGTGACCATCATCCTCACCAACAGGTTTCTTCTTTCCTTTTACTTTGTACTCAGAGGAGTCAGGTGGGGCTCAGCACAGGGACTGACAAACACCATCCTGTTTGTGCCCCAGGGGGCTGGGTTATACACCTGGTTTTGTGGGTCAAACAGACTTTTTCCTCTGTACCCTTGTACTTATTGTGATCTTTTTATTAAATTGTAATTCTGACTTGTAAGCTTTTTGTGAGTTGGGTTCATTTCTCCTGCTGGTTTACCTTTAAACCAGCACAGGTGCCTAAGCTGCTGGTGAGGGGTACTACAACATTAATTTTCACACTCTGTTTTAGGAAATATGTAGTGGTGTCAATTTTTAAATATACATACCTAAATGCAACTTTCAGATTTACCTACAGTCAGTTTTGTCAATGCACTTTATACACAGTAGATAAATAGCCAACCATATCTGTTATTCAAATTTCACTTTTACAATGTTCTATTGCTTGAACCCAAAGTTAGACAGTTTCTAGGGTCTATCAGCAGCCTGATTATTTAAAAACCTTATTTTTCAGGTTTAAAAATAAGATTCATGGTAGCCTTACATTACAAACAAGATCAACCAATATACATTTTATAAAATGGTTTAATGGATGCATGCATGTCTGATACAATGATAATACATTTACTGAAGTCTAATTATTTTACAAAAGCATTATGATTTACCTGGATGGATACACAGTCCTTGATGGAAGAATAATTTACACTGAATCAGGGGCACATTAAAGAATAAAGCTGACAATATCCCTTCTGCATATTCTTTTGATGCAATTCCAGGAAGAGGAACACCATGGTATAAAAAGTATACAGGAAAGATTGTTCTTACCATAAGCATCAAACTCTGGAAATTGCAAATACACATTCAAGTGGTTGGAAAAGTCAAAGTCATAATAATTGTAACCAGTCAGAAATTACAATAAGAAATGTTATCCAGTTACATGTAGCTGTCAAAACAATTAATATCTTTCCTTGTCAGTTGGTAATTCTTTTCCAACAGGACAGAAAAACTTTGGCAATTGCAGGCATTGAAAATAATTTTCAAAGTTCAAGACAGCATTTTTTTTGCAGAATGCAAACTGTACACCAAGGCTCAGAGGCTGTAAAAACTGGTTTCAAGTGGAAAAAAGTGCAAATATCCTGCACAGATAGTTTAAAGAGCTGCTGGTTCAATCATTCACTAACAGAATCTTTGTTTTCTTTTTTGCATAGTTCACACATCACTGGGAATGTGACAAGGGTGTGCTATTTTTGGCAAGAGCAAAAAAAGTGATACTTTTGTCAGTTGCCATGTTAGATATGCTGGATCCATGCAGAATTCGGGTAGAGGGCTGCTACCTGATGTTATTAGACAGTGAATACTGATGTTGTTTTTGTTGAAGCAGTTCTGTAATAGCCAACAGCTTCTTAAGAACATGCTGTAGAAAAAAAAAAACACAAACAACAAAAAAACCCCAGTACAACCCTACGTTAACAACTAGAAAAAACCAAAACCCATCTTGCTTGAGAGGAGCATCTTTGACATTAATCTACCAGACTTAGAATTAGGTAGTTTAAAATATATTTAAATCCACACACACCTCACACCCTCCGCCCAGCTCCAGTTTCATAGTCACTAAGACATTACTTCAAAAGGCAACTGTAAAACAACAATATGCAATTTATCTGCAGCCATGGAGACCCATTAAATCTTGCTAACTTAACCTGAGAATTTCAAAATGAAACAGTTCTTCTATCTGTTGAAAACCATCTGTAAACCAAAAGGCCATTCTCAGGTATTTTCCCCACGTGAAAGTGCAGAACTGGGCCAAGAACATGGAAAAAACTCCAGTGGAAAAAAAAAAAGTGATAATACAATTCATTTCTGCACAAGCAGAACCACCCTTTTAACTTTCTGAAAACCTGGTCATTAAACTTAACCAAATACAATGGAATTTACACACAAAACAGGCTGAGAAATTGTATTGCTAACACACTACCAGGAGTTCAATAATTTTTTCATTATAGTAGAACTATGTTCAACTACAACAGGTTGATCCTGAACATTAGGGCACTTATAGGAAAAAAAAAGGAAAAAAGATTCAAGTTTTCTTTATGGAAATCAATAAGGAAAAATTACTCATCTGAAGCAGAAATGTAAGTGTATTGAGGAAGGAGTATTGTATCTGTGGCCATTAAGTACTTCAGATGCAGGCCTTGTGAATGAAATTTGATCCCTTATCCCCTGTAAGCAATAGATATTTAGTAATGAAAACTTCTACTATCCTGATTTGCCAGTTTAGTCATAATTTTTGCTTTGTCAAGACTAGCAGTAGCTGTGAATTATAAACTTGAACATGATTGATTTTTTCTCCTCATATGCCACTGAAGAAGCAAATTGTAGTAGCTATTAAACTAGATTAGTTTTTAACTGCTGTAATGAAGGATTATCTCATTTTTAATTCCGTGAGCTTTCTTCTGACAAAGCTAATTAAATACAAATATATTTTCACCATTTGCAAAATTGCCATAAGAGTTCCCAGTAATCCCCTTATTTAAAAAAAAAAAATTACTGCCAAAAAATGCATTATTTGAGTAACATCTGCTGAGATGAAATATAGATTTATTGTCTACTTGGGTTTAAGTTAAGGCCTTCAAAGTGTCAGGATATAGGAAGCTCAGCCTTTAAACCACAGGAATAATAAGAAATCTGATTTCAAGAAGTTATTTTGAAGTAATTAAATTAAAAACTATTATTAAAACTACCTCTTCAAAAATGAGTCATTAAATAAATAGGGACCAGTACTTAAATTATCTACTGTACAGCACAGTCAATCATACCAAAACATATTACTGTGCAATAAACAGAATTGGTAACTTGAAGTTCATCATAATTAGTAGACTATAGGCAAGTTTATTACTTTTTGAGACAATGCATGAAGTCATGCAGATTTTTTTCCTCTTAAAATAAGTTTTCAGAAAAGCTGACCACAAGTTTCATAGTTGGAACAGAACGCTCATTTATAGTGTTTACTAGAGAAGTTTGCCATGATTGTTTACAAATGTAATAAATCGGAAAGCAAAAATGAAGTAGTGATAGAAAGTTAAGGAAAGTAAATTTAATTATTTAGTTCTCAGTTAGAAGAACTAGATTCTAAAACTAGACTGCCAGGAGACAGTAATTTCTTGAGTTTAGGCTTCCTTCTTCTAGAAACTAAAAGCTTCACCTGAAAACTAAACAAAAGAAAAGCAAAAAACCCCTCCAAAAACTCCAAGAGAAAAAACAAAACACCAAAAAACCCCATCCAAAAAAACCCCTCAACTCACTGCTTTTAAACATCTTTGGATTTGTTGCATAAATACTTAGTTCATAGTTTTGAGCTTCTTTACCTTTACAGCTATCAACCTTCTGGTGAAATGTACATATTTATCACTCATACTGCTAGAGAGAAAAAATTGCAAAGGAATCATAATGTTAAACAATAACTCTAGACATGCTATCTCTCTGTGTGATTTTTGTTAGTCATTATAGTTTACCTGCATTACACCTCGCTCATTGCTGAGTGTCCGAAGTTCATCTGAATGTGCCACACACATCTCATGCAAGGCTGCCAGATAACGAGATAAGTCAGTTCTAGAGTTCTCAGTAGTGTCTGGAAGCTCAGGAACATTCTTTAACAAAAATTATGAGAACATACTTAGAATGGTGAGTAGCCAGGCATATAAGAAATTAAATTACAGTTCTACAGACCCGCCAACAGTTGTTTTCATACTGCAAGCAAGTACCGCGATGCTTTTCTTCACAATTAAGTCTTCTGTCCATGTTATCTAATACAAATTATTTCTTTTCTCCTCTCCACAATCATATATTTTATGAAGACATTTTAATTATAGTTACACATTTCACATAGAGAGATTACTAAATATACAGCAATTCCTATTCCTACTAGGAAGGTTTGATACTGCTATGCCACCTCCGAGCTGTCCAGAAAGATACTGAGAAAAGAAATTAATATATCTTCCCCTCAAATGAGGGGGATCCATTCATTATATAATTGTTGTTTTGTTTTATTTGTTGGGTTTTTTTAAATTTCAATCAGGCAATAGCAGCAGCAAAAATGGACACAAACACCCCCCCCAAACTATCAAGTCAGTAAATCCATTATTAAAATAATGTAATCAAAACAGTAGATTAATCAGTTATTTAAAAACCCAACCATTTTCCAAGTCCTTGTGCATAATCTGCCATTTAAAGAAAAACAAGTGTATCATAATATACAGAAGTTGCCATTTAACCAGAAAAAGGTGACACCTGAATGACACCCTTCAAAACAGTAATTCTTATAGATTATCAAAATAGTCTGAGAGGTTTTCTAGGTCACTTTTAATGGATTAACTCAGGAAGCTAGGCATATTTATTTCATCTTCATTTTTAAAACAAATTATTGGTTTAAACATATACACATACATGAACTCCTAACTCGTTATAGCTATCATACACAAAACAGTAATGGTATCAAATTGAACTGCAATTATTATTTTCTTTTAAACTACAATATATAGAATTCATGCAGTGATGCATTTGGTAATGTATAAGTAAAACAGAACACAACATTTTTAAAAACTTCAATTTTTTTAATCTCAGGTCAAAACCATATGACAAATTACACAAAACAATTTTTTGTTTTAAAATATTTTTGTAGAAGATTGGTATTTTTGGCTGAAAGACATAATCCTTGGGGAGAAGCTCAAATAGATTTCATGTCTACAACAGTACTAAATGAATAAAATCGTTCTAACAGGACATTTGATTGGTTTTAATTCTGTGTGACAGGCCAGCAATCTGCAGTTCCTAAACAAGGAAAAATTTTTGGTAACAAGCATTCAAAATTGTGAGGAAACTGATGCATTCTTGAACTAGTTAACAAGAACTATAAATAATTTTAACTCAATGTTGCTATACAACTTGGAGGGTTTTTTTAAACCACTTACCCCAAGTTCATCTAAGAACATGATCATGCGATGTTTGTTACTCTTGATGAATGGATTTACTCCCTCCATATATGGTTCCTAGTAATTTTAAAAAGTATTTATTAGAACAAATTGATACCAATTTAAGTCATACCTGAAGTGAACATATTGTAATCAGAGACAAACGACACTGCAAAACAAATGTGTCTTTTTCAAGTGAATTTATAATGACTGATGTACAACTAATCAAAAGATTACACTGTTTTGTGTTCCAGATGGACTCTGAAATTATTTATATATGCATTGTGACATGAAATTTTACATTTCTGAAATACTGAAAATGGACTTTTTTCATTGCAGCTATATAATGAAGAAAAAACTTTGAGGTAACATCAGGACAAAATTGCTCTCCTTCTTGTTTTTCCATTAATGCTTACATTCCAAGTTGTCAGTGTCAGACAAATGACTTTATAATGGCATCCTGTAATCACTCTCATTATGCTTAAGTCAACAGATTTTTATTGTTCAGCCATGTTGTGACTTGGGAACCAGAACAGACCAATTGTTGCTGGCATTCTTTTAGTGATGCAGTAGAAACTTCAGTAAAAGCTGAGGCTTTTTAGGGCAACTTGTATAACTGATTTACAAAATTATGTCAAGCAGTATAAAAACGAGTACAAATAAAAGGGGGGTTTCAAAATGCTGTACCAACCAAAAACACCAGTCTAAAGAATAAGTAAAGAAAAAGAGTGGGGGGGGGGGAGGGCAGAGGTTTTTAGTTGTTCATTTGTTTCAGAATTACAATACTCTATATCCAAGCTGGAAGTTTAGTCCTAATTGGTCTCGATTTGAAAGTGAATTATTACATGTAGTATATAAAAGAACGTGGATGTGGAATGTATTTCAAGGTTCTATACAGAAACATGCCAATATTACTGAAAGATATCTCCCCATTTTGACATGAAATAATCAGTGGAAATGCAAAAAGGCTCCCATCATCTACTTCAGGCAAATGATATATCCTTCTCAAATAGATTCTTTCTAATCACAGATTTCTACTCTAGCATTTCTCAGTTGTCTTTTTGATATGGATATTCATAAAGAAAATTTAGTCATTTTACTATCACATAGATGTTTTCTTTGTGGAGGGATGGCTACCTGCCTCTCCTCTTCCACTTTCCCAACTCCAACACTCATCTGTTTGGCTAGGGGAAGCCAGTAGATGTCATGGTTTTGGATTTTAGCAAAGCTTTTGATACTGTCTGTCACAGTATCCTTCTGGATAAAATGTCCAGCACAGAGATAGAAAAGTCCATAATACATTGGATGAGCAATTTGCTGATGGGTCAGGCTCAAAGGGTCATAGTAAATGGGGTTATAGTAAAATCAGGCTGGCCCAGGTTCCCCGGGGCTTAATTTTAGGGCCAGTGCTCTTAATGTTTTTATAAATGATCTGGATGCAGGAATCAAATGTACATTAAGTTTGTTGATGATAAAGTAGGAGGAGCTGTGGACTCCATCAACAGTAGAGAGGCCTTACAGAGTGATCCGGATAGACTAGAGAGCTGGGCAATCACCAACCATATGAAATTCAACAAGGGCAAGTGCAGGATTCTCCACCTGGGTCAGGGAAATCCTGGCTATACATACAAACTGGGAGATGAGAGGCTGGAGATAAGTCCCACAGAAAGAGATCTAGGGGTCCTGGTTGATGGCAAGTTGAATATGAGTCAGCAGTATGCCCTGGTAGCCAAAAAGGGCAAATCATGTCCTGGGATACATCAGGCACAGCATAGCTAGCCAGTCAAGGGAGGCGATTGTCCCACTCTACACTGCACCAGTGTGGTCCCACCTCAAGTACTGTGTGTAGTTTTGAGTGCCTCAATATAAAAAGGACATCAAACTATTAGAGTGTGTCCAGAGGAGGGTGACCAAGATAGCAAAAGATCTCGAGGGCAACAGTAGCTGAGGTCACTTGGTTTGTTCAGCTTAGAAAAGGCTGAGGGGTGACCTCATCATAGTCTACAACTTCCTCAAGGGGGGCAGCAAAGAGGGAGATGCTGATCTCTTCTTTGGTGACCAGCAATAGGACATGAGAAAATGGAATGAAGCTGTGTCAGGGGTAGTTCAGACTGGACATTAGAAAAAGATTCTTCCCTGAGAGGGTGGTTGGTCACTGGAACAGCCTCCCCAAGGAAGCGGTCATGGCACCAAGCCTATCAGAGTTCAAGGAGCATATAGGCTATGCTCTTAGTTATACGAGTTAGTTTTAGGTAGTCCTGTGAGGAGCAGGGACTTGGACTTGATGATCCTTATGGGTCTCTTCCAACTTAGGATATTCTATGATTCTATGAATAACAGAGTATGACTGCTACCCTTTTTGTCCTTGACAGGCAGAAAAAACAGTCCACATACTTCCACTGTTGTCTTTGAAACAAATGTTTGAGTTTAT
This sequence comes from Scytalopus superciliaris, assembly GCA_013400415.1. Classification (NCBI taxonomy): domain Eukaryota; kingdom Metazoa; phylum Chordata; class Aves; order Passeriformes; family Rhinocryptidae; genus Scytalopus; species Scytalopus superciliaris. The sequence continues at coordinate 9,310 of VXBX01000340.1, forward strand.
CTGTTCTCATAGTATGAAAATATGGTTGCATCACTCAGTAATACCTACTAGCATGGTCATTAATTCATCAATTATTTTAACACGTCACTGTTGTTCATATTACCAAGATTCAAAATCTTTATGGTATGTACCAAATCATTCACATAAGTTTCTAGACTACTCATTCTGAAATGACTGACTCTTCTTTCCAATTCAGCCACACTTTATGCTGCTGCTCTAGTTAAATCAGTACCCTGTTGATCTCCAACTGAAGAGGCTAGAAGAAACTGCAGGAGCAAGGCCTCCTTGCTGATAAGACACCCAGGTCACACATCAGGATTTGAATAAGAATAATATAGACAAAATCTGTTGCTGTTAACAGGAACACTGAAATGTCCTAGACTGTTCTGTGTAAAAATATATTCACCTTAGCTCCAAATTCAACCAGATTTGCTAAATTCTGCACAGACTTCGCAACCAGTGTCAGTGTTCTTGCAGCAGTAGGGGAAGGAGAATCTGATAGGAATAGAAAGTAGAAAGTTACTGATCATTTAATTTAAAACTTCCAGTAGTCCCAAGAAAATTAAGCTCTTCCACAATTTATCATGGAATTAAATACTTTGAATGCTGTAAGAGAACTGCATGTGAAAAATATTTCATGATCAAATAAACCTTTGGTGTTTTAGTAATTATTTCCACAATAAACATCAATATGCATATCTGACTTTCTGTACTAGTTCCTTGCGGAGCAAAGTAAGCAAAATAAAGTGTTCCTCATGTTGCCATAAACCTTAATATAGGTGTAGATTTTAATATAGTTTTATAGTCTTTTGCATTTGAAAAGTAGCTTATAACCCCTGTACCAAATACTTAAGCTAGATTTTAACCTCTGTGTCCCACCCAGCCATTGCAGTGTCACATTCCTGAAGCCTGTTTCTGTGCTAAAAGGGAGATATTATTCAGATAGCTATTAGAACATGTTATAGTCAAAATACAATATTGTTTAGTCGTAGTATAAAGATGGGGTTAGAGGGTACTGGAAAGACTCCAAATAGAAGACGTAATGTGATGAAGATGAAGGTGAGGGGAGGAAGGAGTGGTCTTGCGACCACCGACAATTCTAAGGGGGTGTTTCCAGAGGGGTGGTTTGAGATAGTTTGTAGGATGGGTTAATTAGACATTGGATGTATTTTCTAGATAGGGAAATTAAGTAGGGTCATAAATCTGTAGAATTCTGTGTTCCCAGCGTGTGTGTTATGGATTGCTAAAACTAAACTTTTAGTAAGGGATCTTTCTCTGCCCTGCCCTGTCCTGGAAGTTTTCTTCCTAGGAATTCCAGGCAACACTCAGAAGCCTAAGGTTAACAAAATTGTTATGAATTAAGTAAAAAGTCTTTATACAAAAATCAAACAGCTCTGTTGAAAGGAAAAGTTGTTAGAATCTAATAAAATAATTAAATGTACTATTTTCCTTATTTGCATATACCTATATAAGTAGGTCCTGCATTGTTATGAAAATTATAATTCAAATTAAGAGTACCAGGAAAACAGACTAAACATATTGCATCCAGTCATGGCTTGTATTTCCATGAAAGTATAACTATTTACTGCACAAATCAAATGCTAGAAACTCTTGGTACAATCACTTGTTCAAAAAAGTTGATTTTAAGAGATTTAAGAGATTAGTGTTAAGCATGGAGTTCTTTGGTTTGTTTTTAAACAGTTATGGTCAAATCTAACTTTCCGCTTAAAGGCCATTTAAGTGTTCCTAAATGGACAAGATTTTTATATAAACTCTAAATTTCACAGTGTTTCATAAGAATGCTATATACTCTTCACTATCTGTATGTTTTGATCTTCTTTCTTTCTGCCCCTTCCCTGCTCAGCACTGCAATTAATTAAGAAAATAAGTTTTGACTTTTTAGGCATAGCTGAAGCTTAGACTGAGGCACTAATCATACAACTGATCTCAGCTGTTCATAGCATCTAGTGCTTAGTACTGTACATACCTTTGAAGAAGCAATGCCGGAAAACATTACTAGCCTTAGAATTGGGAAGTTCAGGTGATGAGAACTGATCTAAAGAAGTGTATTTTAATAAAAAAAATCAACTAAGAAATTTGAAACAAAGGACAATTTTTTCAGTAAAGATTTCTGAGAACAGTTGTTGAGGTGATAAGGCACATTGCTGATGAAACTGAACTCTACATATACACCTAGTCTTCAGAATATTTGCCCTCCCTCTTCCTGCCCAATTACAGCAAGGAAGTATGTTAGAAACTTTGCTTCAAAAGAAAAAGAGCCCTCTTAGTTTGTTTGGTTTGTTTTTTTTTTTATTAATAGCTCTAACATCCATATATAGAGTCCATAAACTGACCTTAGTGAAAGCGAAGAATATTGTCTGAACTTCTAAATAGGACACTTACAGATAAGCTTAAAAGAGGTGACACAAATTTATGGATAACAACTCCATTTACAGCTAAAGACCCAGCAGTCTCAATGCAGTCCCCAAGTAAGAAAACAGTATAATCTGAAGATTATAAAAATAATAAAGAAAGAATCAACATATATGAGTGTCTTGGTTTAAAGACAAATATTGGGAGGCGGGAACTCCAATAAGATGAACTCCCCTCCCCTTTTATAGAGG
>VXBX01000341.1:0-14699 GCA_013400415.1 Scytalopus superciliaris
CTACTAATACGGCAACAACAGGAACGACGTGTTTGAAATGCAGGAGTGTGGCTGCGTAGAAAATGTGGCCAAACTTTATGCATAGTGAGGAATTAGGATTGTAAATGTTTTAAATGTTGCTGCACAGCCTATGGTGGAATGGCTTGGCTAGAATTTTTTTTTTTTTTTCTTTTTTTTAAAAAATGGCAACCTCTTCTCAGCTTTAAAGCACCCGTAACAATCGGATTGCTTCGTCAGCAGTTCTGCTTCCATTCCCTGGAAAGGACAGAAGGAATGGGCTGGCAAGTACAGAACAGAGCAAGTACACAGGTTAAGAGCCACTTTCAGAACACGGGATTCCACAGCAAGATTTGCATTATCCAGGGAATACTTCAGGAAACTGCTTTAACCAAGAGCCATCCACTCCTTCTTCCCCCAAGCAGAAAAGGTGTCCTTTCTACTGAAATCTCTAGCAGTGCAGAGCACTATTCCAGGTCCAAAACAGAGTAAAATGAAATGTTGTCCGAGCTGAACATTAATTTTGCATTCCCAGATTCCTGGCAACTTGTGTGCTCTGAACACAAGCAGAAAGATCACAGATACAGCAGGAATAAAAAAGTATAAGCATTCTACTTAGGAATGTATGCTAAAGTATATAAAAATCAAATTACTACTAGTACTAACATACTTAGACCCAGAACTTGTTCTCCAAGCAGTATCAGCAAGAGGTAAAGCAAATCAGCTCTTCTAAATTGGCCAGTTTGTCTTTCATTTTACATCTTCCTCACATGGCCATGTCTCAACAACAAAGCACAGAGCCCAGGGCTTCAAGGCCATGCTGCACCCATCCTGCTAGCATTACATTAACTAAAACACTCAGCAATTATTGTGAGTTTGTGCCCTGCTTTCAGCTGGGATAGAGTTAATTTTCCTCCCTAAAAGCTAGTTTAGTGCTGTGCTTTGGTTTTTGGATTAGGATGATATTGCTGACATCCTGATGTGTTAGCTGTTGCTGGGCAGTGCTTATATTAAGTAAGTTAGCTTATTTTAAGCTTCTCATGCTGCCCTGTCAGTCAGGAGGCTTGGGGTGCACGAGAATTTGGAAGGGGCCATAGCCAGGACAACTGGCCCAAACGATATGCCATACCATATGGTGTCATACTGAACAATAAAACTGGAGAGAGTTGGCTGCTGGGTTGCCAGCCCACTACTCAGGCACTCTGAGCATTGGTCAGTAGATGGGGAGCAACCCCATTGTTCTTCATTTTTTTATATACTCTAATTATTTTCCTCTTCCTCTTCTGCCCTCTTAAACTGTCTTTATCTGAATCTACATGTTTTACTTTTTATCCGATTCTCTTCCCCATCCCACTGGGAAGTGAGAGAACAGCTGTGTGGTGTTTACCTGCCTGCTGGGTTAAAGCACAGCAGTTTGGAAGAGGAGCACAATCTTAAAGCTCTGTGCTTCTAGGCCAGTTAACCCAAGTAAAAGCTTTACCGTTCTTCCACTTTCCTGGAAAAATCACAAGCTTGCTCAAAAGGGGAGAGAAAGAAAAACACTACAGGCTGCCTACGTAAGCCCCAACTTGTTCTGTGTTTAAGAAGAGAAAGAGAAAAAAACCCTTTGAGTTCCCATCCTCCCCACTTCCCCCAAGATCTCCCGAAGAGTGTGCAAAGTGCAGTGATTAACTTTCTCAGCTTGGAGGTGAACATTTTCAACAAGAACTTGGACACTATCTGCAGCACCTGTCATGGTACCTTTTTGTCTCCTCCAGGCTGCAGGCTAAGCTGGGCTCAGTGTGGCTGAGGAGAGCCTGGCCATGCATTTCTCACAGGTGAAATGACAGAAAGGCCCAGCCACATGAAGCAAGAGGAGGGAAAGGTGGTCTGTGTGTAGGGGAGGACAGCTCTGTTTGAGGTGTCTGTACACTGTTTCAAAGCAGCAGATGTCTGGCAGCAATAAGAGACCCACCTGTCTCCACTCGTTACAGTTTCTTCCCCAAAACGGCTCAGCATGCGGAAGCAAAAAGGAAATCAGTGTTTTTTAAGGACTTTCTTCTTTGGAGCCCTGCAGGAGCCGTACCAGGACAAGACGGGAGATGTCGCTCGACTAGCACCAGATGAATAACTGTCACCTGTCACACCTCCAAAAAAACAACCAACCAAAACCAGGGAAACCCAAACAGCCACTCAGCCACAGGGCAAATGGTTTCATTATCAAAGCTTCAACTTTGCCATTAACGCTAATGTTTTAAACTTTGGACTGTAAAGGCTAGACATGTCAGACAGTACCTGTCAGCTGTATTTTGTAAGTTCACAATACAGCCAAGTTAACACTTCTCTTAGAATTAAAAAGCAGTCTTGCAATTGATTCCACATGAAAATGGCATTCAGATGTTACCACCCTCCAACTTGCCTTTGAACAATTGGGTACCACTAGTGAGGGAATCACTTGGACGAGCCTCATGGGTTCACAGCGGGATGAGTTCTCTCAGACTCAGAAGGTATCTCATGGTCCTGCAGCAGCTGAACTCTGACCTCTTACAAGAGGCATGCATAATGGATCATGCTTCAAGTGATCATCCACATTTAGAGGGTTAATTTTAGCTCTTTTTTCTACACATAAGTGTTTTCATATTAAGTACTGGAACTACTGTGGTAGCTTCCTCAAAATGTTACATTTCATACCAGTTTGTAATAGGGACAGCTTTGCCAGGTAGAAGACAAGACTGACGAAACTCAGGATGACAAAAGACTAGACTATTAATGCTACCTTTTAGCATTTACTCCCTTTCTAGAAAAAAATTTCAGGCTGATAGATTAGCCAGGTTCATGAAGAACTAGGGTGACAGAAAGATAATTTCTCTGATTCATTTAGAAATAGGTCAAAGAGATTCCTGTTTTACAGACAAGAAATGAAAATTTTCTCTTATAGGCACTTTTTTTGAAATCTGAGAAGTCTTCTTACAGCTGCAACACCAAGAAGTTTCAGATACTACAAAGGTCACCTAAACCAGATAAACCAAATATCAGAATTTAAAGAGCTTAATAAACCATCAATCCACTTCCTAAAGCTCTTCATTGAGGAGAAGCTCTCTGTCCTTTTGTTGTCAATTAATCTGGCTATAGTGCACTATGTATCCCTATAAGCTATCTTCTAGCTGCAACAGAGCACAAACAATGTGTTATCTCTACCGTAGCAGCACTGAGGACCCCATTGTGCTGGATGCCCTTTGAAGACAGGAAGACAAAAGCAACCCCAGCCCCACATCTCAATGAAATTACATTTGGTGCATAGCAGATGTCTGAGCTAAGGCTCCCTCCAGTGAAGTGAGCAGCATTTTCCCCTGGCTTCACTCTGCTTAGTGGTTAAAGGGGGAAGAGGAAGAACAAACCTCTAATCATTTCACCCCTCCATCTCTTTTGTAAGAGCTCCTCTGCCTCTGTAGAGATATGCATCGTGTTTACCTGGAGATACCACTGCAACAAATGAAAAGAGCTGGCTGTGGTGCTCATGTTCCCTAACAAAATCAAAGTCTTTCCATGGACACACCAGCTTATCTGTACTAGTTGTTTGCTCCAGTGCAGGACTAACTGCTCCCAAAGAGCTTTTGCCTCTGCATCTATATGCTTTCTGTATGGGCCAAGAACCATGGGGAGTTTTTATTCCCACCATTAGCCTCTGTCCTCAATCCATGTTGTAAGTAGGGAAATGAAAGTTTAGCAACATTCAAACATTTTTACATGTGATCCAGACTGCTTTTAGAAACTGCAAACTCCTGGACAGTATTGAAAATGCTGATGTAAAGTCTCATACTCTTATTAGGTAAACTGTCTTACAAAACCAATGTTAACCCACTGTCAGATTGCATGGCATGATGCTAAGTCAACTATAGAGGTGCTTGCCCATTGCCCTTCCAACACAGTGTCTAGGAGGGCTTATTTTCAGACAGGTATATTTGAAATTAGCTAGACATATCAGGCCCTGTGTTGTGCTTGACTCCTCAATTGTTCCCCAGTGCTGGGAGACTATCATGAAGATACTGAGTAATCATGTAGAGATCCAGCCTGGACACAGTCAGATGAAGCCACAGGCAGGAAGACGTGCAGGGACCAGACTGTCTCTGCACAGTTCATGTGCACACTGCCATGTCTGCCAGTAAGTCATTCCAGCCCTCTGTTACTCTGCATGGTGAAAGCACCACATATGCACAATATTCATATTTATGAAAAAGGAGCTGGTTTTTTTTTCCCTACTGGTTTGTTTGATTAAAGGTTAAGGAAGAGGTAGAGTTACTAATTAGCATAACATAGTTGGTACAAAAATCTGTTTACTTCCTCATTGGGATTTGAATCTACATTTTCCAAAGGCAATTACACCTGTAATACTGCAAGATGGACATCCCTATCAGAGGAAACTAGACTTAGCTCTCTCTCAAGAAGTCCAGAGCCCAGTATACCCTGGGCATGACAACACTCCAGTCTGTATGTTGTTGCCCATGTTGTTGTCCAGAGTCACACAGAGGAGCCAGAGGTCATATTCAAGAGAAACACAAGTTTTCTCCATATCACAAGAAGATCAGATTGTGCTTTTTCAATGGCATGCCTATATTGTGCCTTTCTCAGATCACAAACCAAGGCCAGAGGCCGTATTTATGTACAAACATCTTGCCTTGGCATCTTTTTCAACCCTGATGGTATTCAGATAATCTATAAAAACCTTCCCTGTATCATCAGGCCAGAGGAAAACGTATCTTCCCAGAATACCTCTACTCACACTTTCAGCAGAGGTATCCATGTGTGTGATGCAGCTGCAGAACACACCACCAGAAATTAGATGATGAAGAAATAAATGCAATAGATGCATCACCAGGCATCAATACAGGAAATAAAGCACAGACATATATCAGAAAAATCAGAGTTTTAACGATAAACTAACAGGCAAGAAAGATAACAAAAAATCACTGAGCTCTTTTTGACATATTCAGAATTTTTCCCACATCAGATTCTTAGTCGTCAATTAGATGGAGGCTATCATGGGGAAAAAAGCTTCAGAACTTTAGCACCCACCACTAGCATTTGTCTGAAAACAAAGTTTGGGATCTCATTCTTGGTACCACTTGTTAGCAAGTTTTGCTGATCAGCTTCTTTTCTCTCATTCAGAATAATCATCTGTGGAGTACCCAACACAATCCCTGGAAGCGATGCATCACCATACAGATATTCCGTGGCACTTTTGAAGTCACACAACCAACTTTTGGGAGGGGAATGGATTTACCTTTCCACTTCAGCTTTGATCTTCAGTAGCTGACTCAATTTCTAGTCCATTCTCAGGACAGTTCACGCAACTGATACATCACTGGTTTATATATCATTAAAACAAAGTCACTCCATGTCCTGAAGTAGCTTACAAATTTGGAAGTCTCCTTTTAAAAACAACAAGCTGCTTTGTCACCTTGGCTGTGAAGCTTGAGTCAAGTTTACAGTTTTCTTTCACTTTAAAACTCCAACCATTCTGTCATATAAATACAGTTTGAGGGAGAAATCTCACCACCTTCATGACAATCGTCAAAAACCTGCAAAGGAAAGCCCAGTGTCAGCAGAGTAATTACTTCCAGTTAGATTGTGCTCCCATGTTTTTTGCTTCTTCCCCAGCAGAAAAGCATTAGTCTAACAGAGGCCAAAATATAGGAAATCTTATGCCAGCTCTGAGTGCCAAGAGTGAAACAGATCCCACTGTAGAAAACAATCCAAACAGACAAGCTGGCAGGTTTTACCTACATACCAGTTTACAGTCTAGGGAGGAGAGACCAAAAAGCTAGACAGAAATAAGTTAGCTTGTTAAAAACATAGGCACACTTGGGATCAGAAATATAATTTGGAATGAGCTCCATTTGACAGCATTCTTTCACATACAGTCCAGTAAAGAGACTGGATGTAAGAGGGAAACACTCTGGTAGACCATGTGTTTTACCAACTAAAGAACCCTCCTCTTACACCACAGCTAAGGCATCATGGGCAAGTCTTAAGCACAGTTGGCTTAGAAAACCATGAGGCTCACTCATGGGCAGAACCTTGCAATGACCATTTGCAGGACTTTATTAAAGATCTAACCCAATACAAAATTAAGTTACTCACAGGGCAGAGTCCACAGGGTGTCCTGACTAATCCAGTGGGTTGTATGAGAGGACTAATGGCTCTGTACAACTTCATCTGTCCATCAACACTGCCTACTGTCCCTTCCTTTGCAGCAATAATAGTCATCTCCACTTTTCCATCATATATCAGTGTATTTAAAATGGTTTCAATGTCTTCCATTGACAACTCTACCTAAGAAACAACTCGTAAAATAAATATTAGGAAAAACTCATACCGGTAAATCCTGCAAGGAGAAAATCAGCAAACACTGTGAGTAACAAATCCTTAGAGTTCTAACCTAGCTCAGAAAAAGGCACCACTCTCACTGGGAACTTTACAGGGTTGTGGAGATGCAAAAGGAAAAGCAAATACTAATTCCATCTCCTACCTACCAAGCACTTTTAAATTGCACTAGTCTTGATTTACCAAAGAGAATCTGAAGAGTCTACATCATCCTAGCATGATACAGTTCCAGTTTTGCAGGAAAGCAATTGTAAAAGAAGAAGACGACAAAACTGCTACAGATACACTTGTTGATGGTGACCAATAATTGTGAAGGGTTTTTTCCCCTCCTTTCTTTTCCCTCCCCTAAAACGCCTTGAAATGCATAAGTAAACTTAAGAAGAACAACAAAATATAAAACCACATGAGACTGTTAACATGGATGTGAATGCTGATTCTTTTATACAATCTTTAAAAACCCAGATGTACAAGATGTCCTGGAATCCTATGCATCAATGACCCTCCCCACCCCAAAAAAAATAAAGCTTCAAAGCTCACCTTCACTAAACTGTAGGGTACTAAGGCACTTATGAAACCTTCACCAAATCTGCAGTACAGTCCTACAGCTAGTCACATGCTGAAAATGTTAACAGTAATAAGATTAATCTGTTCTGACCTTACTGATTCCCAGCTCACAGATGTATTTCCACACCTCATGCGATGAGGCAAAGGAGCTGTTTCTCTGTATCATGGGGTTCTGTTTGCTTTCTCGAGCTGCCTCTGCCTGAGAAAAAAGCAAAGATTAGCTATAGTCAGTACTCGCTGCCCAGACCCCCCTTAATGGTTCAGTTTCAGGCAGAATGAAGTATAAAAGTTGATTTCCAAACAATTTCTGAGACATGTTTAACATTTAAAGCCATATCCTTAAGAGTGATGTATGTGAGACAATGCAGTGCACAACTAAGTAGAATTTTATACTAAATGACACAAAATTTACACTGTAATTTAGATTCATACGAAGGAATATGAGAATTTGGCATTTTGTTGATAGAAAAAAGTTTCCGCCCTACCTACTGCCAGTTAAAACATATTGTAATAGAATATACAAATGCTGCAAACTGCAGACATATTTAAGGAACTGCAAGCTTTGCCTGCAGTTAGACTAGGGACAATTGTCTTCTACATAGAGCTAGCTGACTAACTGCTGCCTTCTACCCTCTTAGAAATGAGGTGCTCTGCAGGAAACACAGTGACTTTTGCTAGATTTTTTTGGTCCTGTGTACTTTGCTGCCTAGTTTGCCATTGGACCTCAGTGATAAAAGGCTTCACTCCTTGTACAGGGTGTAAAAACACCCATCATTAAAATGCAACACCATCACACTTACTGTGACAAAATAATAGTCCAGTACAGATTTGCCAATCTAGCTGCAATAATGGCCAACACCTTTGGGAAACTTAAGCTTTGTTTGGTACTGGTTTTATAAAGAAAACAATTACTTGCACAACACAAATGGAAGGTGGTTTGAATATTGACACTCACCTTACTCTGCAGAAATTTAAAACACTGTTGATTTAACACCTCCACAAATTCAGACTCAAAGTCTTGGTCACTGTACCAAGCACCACCAGTCACTGACCGGTCAGGCTGCAGGTTATACAGCATATAGACCTTCTTCTTGGATGCCTGTTAAAGAAAAGTGTACAGCTCTCAACAGCTGGAAGTATTCCTCGAGAAGGAAAATGTAAGCAGATAATCTGCAAGAGAGATAATTCATTACTCCTATACCTAGGGAACAGCAATCCAGCTGACTCAAGCTATCCTTAACATGTTTGACCCTCTGGTAACACAGAGATAAAGAGAAGATCAACACATTTTGATTCCTAATCATTTTATAACAGTGTTAGAAGAGGGCATCCTACTAACAATATGGACACAATACAACCTCATGGAAGATCTGAGTTTAATTTTAGTCTATTGACTCTAATCCCTCTCCACAGTCAAAGGAGAGCAGGAAAGTGTCTTTAAAAGGCAGCAAAGACAAACAATGGAGAAGCTCTCAACTGTTTCTGCAGGACTGAATCCATGCACATATGACAAGGAGGGCCTTTACATGATTAAACCCTGCAGCTAAAGTTAGTGCTTGCAAGCCCACTCTTTACTGCCACACCTAGACAGGGGAAATGGGAGTGCTGCTTCAGTCCTGATAGTAGCAGTCAAAGGACAACGGTTATATAAAAAGAAGTTTTCCAAAGAAATACTCAACAACTTTAGCAGTTTTAGCATCATTACATCCCCTGCATGATTAGATGAAGCCAGCATCTCTCATAAGAACATGAAAAAGCTACTGCTTTTCTATGTCCTGCTTCTCTATCTGGTTTACCTGACCCTACAAACAAGACAGAATGCTTGCTGGAAACTAGGAGAATGTTCAGAGAACATGCTAACACAAATGATTTTTAATTAAGCAGGTAAGGGAGAACAGGATGCTGCATAAGCATTGTAACAGTGTGATCAAAAACACGGAAAAAATGCTACTCTGCTATGTGGATTGTTTGCACGTAAGGAAGTAGCTGGATCTTGAGTAATTTTAAAAAAAGTAGAGGAACCAAGATTGAAACAGAATCAAGTGCCTTGAAAACTGTTTGTATTAAACAATACAAACCCAGTATGAAACAGATAACTGAAGGGAGTTTCAGGAGCTTCAGGGGAGAAGAACCTTGCAAAGCCACTTGCAGCTAAGTAACCATATCACTAGAGCCATAGGCTGAGTTGGCTTCAGTATCGCAAATACCAAATTGTGCTACAGCAACACTTGGACCAATCAAGAAAAAGAAATTAGAGAGGTTGTTTATTTGGGCAGAGAAAGGAGAAAAGAGTGGTAGAAAATAGAGTTAACAAACACAAGAGGAGAATAAGGTGAGAGAACAAGAGAGGGCAGGATAAGCAGACAGCAGGAGTGCGGATGCATACAGACAGCAGAGAAGCTCACTTGTGGACCCAAGCCCACTAGGATACTGGGAGAAACCCACCAGGCTCTGCCCTAGACTTATGTCCTAAAGACCAGGTATGGAAATGCAGTGACAGAACTGCAGAATAACAACAAGAAGTGGAAGAGGTTTGTAAAGGGTAACAGAACCATAATGACAGAATTGAGAAAAGTAAAACTCCAATTTAATTGCAATGGCATGTAGTGGAAGAGTGACAAAACTCTTTATTAATAGTATATTGGTTATTTAATAAACATTATAGCCTTTGTATGTGTTGCACCTCAAAAGTGCACACTAAAGGCAGAGTCAAATGCTGGTGGACAGTGAAACAGACAGCTGGAGGTAGAATGGGGTTTCTCTGCTCCCAATCCCCTGTTAAAAGCACACAAAAGCATGCAGCAAAAGTTTGAAATTGTTTTTTAAAAAAGTAACAAAATACTCACTGCCACAGATTTAACTGCTTTAATTAGTTTCTTGCTTTCCAGATTTTTCAGTATCTTGTTGATCTCTGTTAAAGGCAAATTACTTTTGTATCTAATGTCCCTGCTCCAAATACCTGTTTAAAAACAGAGAAGTGAACAGAAAATAAATAGAAGAAACCATTTGTTTTTGTACACACTCACAAACCAAAGGCCACAACACTGCTTAACTCACTTGCCTACCACAGGATGTATCCTCAATCCTACTACTCCCAGCAAAAGGGAGGGAATGGACAGAAGGGATTGGGGCAAAACAAACAAGTAACAAAACCAAGACGCACATATCACCATACTGTCCTCCTGCCCCTCTCCTCCCAGAGCTCTTAAAAGTGGACCCCATTCACTGCCAACATGAATGCACCACAGAAATGTTCTTGCTAACCAGTACTTCTTTGTAACTAGTGTTTGCTTCAACAAAAATATGACAATCAGTTCTACCTGCTGACCCTCAACCACAGTGTGCAGTGAATGCTGAGAAAGCCCTGTTATTAGCAGTGGTTTCTTCTGGCAGGACACTTGTTAAATCCTGGGTTTGCATTTTATTTTAAGTAGGGAGTATTCTGCACATCCCTCAGCTTGAAAGTCCCACAGATAAGTCACAATTCTTATTCCAAGTCTTCTAAAAGAGCCCGTCCCAAAAGTCAACCAGGACAAGTTGTTATTTTAACAGAAAAACATGTCACCTTCTCTTTTGTTTTCAAAAGGCAGACACATGAAACATTAGTTACAGACCTGGTATGGGGGCTCAAGGTTTTCTATTTGTATTGTCTGGGAAGCATTTACAAGTTTGGATAGGAATGGTTCCATAAGCAAACACAATCATAATTTAAACTACCTTTGTTGCCTGCATCTTCTATAATTTGGTAAACCAGCTTCTCTTGATTGTCAGAGCCTTTCATTTTACTGTAAAATAAGACAGATGTCAGGATTTTTGAAACGTCCAAAATTTGCAAGAAGTTGGATTATTTTTTTTTTAAAGCTACAAACAAGTACTATAAAAAAAAATGAAGCACAAAGAAAAACCCCACACAGTAAGCCAGCCATTGACAAATGTAATACATGACAGTAAACTTCCCTGGATCAAGCCAAGCCTGCCATTGAGAAGCTGCAGTAAGCAGAAAAGAGTACAGTATGAAAGAAAAGAGACTAAACGGGTGTCACTCAACATGTCATAACAATGGGGAATTTGGGGTCACCTACTAACACCACTGCAGATGGTCAAACACAGCATGGAGAGAATAACTTAGAATAATCTGTCTCTAGACAGAACATCTTCAAAGGGATAGCAGAATGCTCCCAACTCTAGAACATGCCTTTCCACTGGTCCAAGAAAGCATGAACTCAGCAATCCTTTTCTATTTGAAAAAAAGGATGATACACCTGCACTAAGGACAATTTTGAAGGATATTTCTTTCCAGAAGTATACCTACATATCTTCTACTCAGATTTATGTAGGCATCACAAGATATGGTTTAAACGTACATTTTAATAAATCAAAGAGCATGAGTTCAAGTGGCCTCCTGGGACAGCTGTAAATATCAGTGCTGATCCTGTAACATGAGCAGTGAGGAAGTTTACAGAACCACAATTTGCAGATGGTTTGGTCAGGCTTCAGCTGGGTTTCACCTGAGCATATACATATACTTGCAGAGATCAATTTGCTGTCATTTGGACCAGGAACTCCATGAGAAAGTAAGACCTACAGTCCCATGGCCCCCTCTGCTCAGTAGAGAAGCTACATCTAAAGTAGATTTCAGGGCAAGCTCAGGGGAGTTATGTGTAGCCTCCTGAAACAAGCAGTTACGATCTGTAATATCCACGTGACAGAACCACATTGCACTGCTGAATGTCTTCTCAGCAAAGCTGCATGAGTTGCAGAACTGTGTTCCAAATATTTATCCAGCAAATACAAGCTTACCTCACATTCTGAGAATCTTTGATTCTATAGAGGAGACCTGCATTGCTCCTGAGAAGGTCCAGCTGCCCCTAGGAGAGATGGGCACAATGCATTTACTTTTCTTCACATAGCTTGTTTCAGAAGGTGGCAAAGAATACTCAAAAATTCTAAGATAAAAAGCTGATTTAATGTCAACTAAACAAAGAAAAATGAAAACTAACATTTCTAACCACCGGAAACAATAATAGCCTTGAGGATAATTTCTCCCTACAAGTACAATAATACTCTTGCGGATATTTCTTTTCCCTAACATGTATTCACTTGTCATCAGCTCGCAGAAAAAACAAACAGTTCCTGACCCTTCCCACAACATTCATGCACTTCCTATTACTTCTCCTAACTTTCATATGGTAGGAGGGACATCAAGTTCTTGTGTACTCTGCTCTCACTTTCCACCCCAACACTTATTTGCATGGCAACCCAGAAATCACAGTGGAGCTCTACTGCATAAGCTTTGAACAATTTCAAGTTCCAGTAGCAAAATTCTACTTTTACTAAGGGGGCATCGCTGGAAAGCTGCCAACTAGGATGGGCAGCGACACAGAAGCAAATTACCAGCATCTCTCTCACACAGAAAAATTATTCTGCTCTGGACACTTAGGCAAGGAAAAGCCTTATTTCCTATTTTGAAGAGGCAAGCAATTAGACAAGCCTGAGAGTGTAACCCTGTATAACAGCATTAATTGACATTTTCATTGCCAGCTGATCCTTTCCTATAGGTACAGTTTTGCTTCTTGCAGATTTGCATTACCTAGCTGATTGAAGCTCACACCTTAATAACCCTCTTCTGTAGAAGAGGTACTTGCAGACTAAATCAAGTGAAGTACCCAATGCTTATTAAGGCTGAGCTCTCACTGCCATTTTCGTCCATGTTTGATGTATTTTCTAGATCTTCCTACACACTCCCCCCTCCCTCAATTTTTAACAAATTCCAGAGAAATTAACTATCTTTGAAGAATCATTATGAAATCTGGGTAGCCCTTTCAAAAGTTATTGAACACACAAGGTCACATCCAACATATCTGTAACATCTACAACAGAACAGACTTATAACAGAAAGACCAAAAAGAGAAAGATTACTTCCAGTGACACTGAGTATAGACCACAGTTAAGAAGTTTCTTCAGCTAGTAAAAACAACCAAAACCACACAAAACAACAGAAAAACAACCATCACACCTTGCTCAGTTTGGACACTTTTCACTATCCTTTCTGAGAAAACAAGTTCCCCTCTTTTCCAAAGTGCTCTCTGGACTGCACCACTCAGTCTGTTTTATTTCCTGACTCCACATGACCAGGAAGAAGGTAGGTATGGAATCAAAAGGAATCTTGATCTTTTAAAGACCTTGAACATTTAGCTGCTACTCAAGTTTACACCACACTGAACCAACAAGACTAAACAGTTACTCTCTATTACTGAACACTTGGCAGGAGTTGCTGAGTGTGATCCTTGCCCCTGTCTTAGGCTGACTCCTGACACAATAAAGAGAAATGACCAGTGAGACGTGAGAAATTTACAGATGATACAAAAAAAATTCCTTGACACATTTCACCTGTGAGTCAGTAATCCACAGCCTTGGGATTCTGGGAGGGGTTCAGAGAACACCTCCACATATAAGAGCATGGGCTAA
The DNA here is from genome assembly GCA_013400415.1 of Scytalopus superciliaris. Lineage (NCBI taxonomy): Eukaryota > Metazoa > Chordata > Aves > Passeriformes > Rhinocryptidae > Scytalopus > Scytalopus superciliaris. The sequence continues at coordinate 13,393 of VXBX01000341.1, forward strand.
TGTCCATCCATTTCTCTCTAGATAATTCATTCCCCATCGTTAATGGGCCTTGTGGTTATCACCTGTGGCCATCTTTCCACCTGGTGAACCCCTGCAACTACACTTGGACCAAACTGTTACTTTAGACTATTGTATCACATTCTGCTTTACAAAGTAACACACACGGAAAAGACAAAAAAACTCTAAACACCTCAAAAAACCCAAACGTGCTACTTCTCAGTGGCAGCTTCCTCCCCTAGTGATCCCCGTTCATATTGCACCTCCTTGCTTTGTACTGCAGACTGGAAAGAGTTGAGGCACACCTTAATTAACTCTGGCAATCATTAGTGCTTATGGCAACCAAAAGTGAATTATGGTAACTCTGCATCATGGCAAATGCTGCTAAATCCGAAGGGATTCATCTGCTAGCCCTGCCTGACAGGCTGAGTATGTATGTATGTGCTCTGGGCTGGCTGAGGTGGAAAGGGGAAGATGGGATGGCCCTACCATGGAGAGCAGCCTGTTGATGGCCAGGGCTCGCTGCTGGGCTTCCACGTGGGGCATGTCATTCTGGATCACCTGGTCCGTGATGCCGTGAGGGAACTGGTGGCACAGCTCAATAATCCTGTGGGAGGAGGGAAAGCGAGTCTAAAGTCACGTCGCGTTGCATCTAAAACCAAATTCAAACAGGACGGAAGAGAGCGGCAATAAAAACTCGGGGGGAAAGTATCCAGCGGCTGCTTCTTGGTGGTGTCTCTCCAGGGAGCTCGGCACCTCCTCCCTTGTGATGACAAACACAAACTCGCCCCGGCTGCCGCACGAACTACCTCTGCTCTTGCTGACGGCACTCGGCGTGGCGCTCCATTTCGCTTTTGCCCTGTTTTCACTATTAACAACATGGATTTTAAGCTTCCCGTGCGTTTTGTTATACGAAAAGTTCCAACGGGAAGGCACCGGTGACTAGTCAGAGAAGGCAAATAGCGATGAAATACATTGTAGGGGGGGGGGAAAGAAAAAATAACACAGTTCCCCTTTCCAGGACCAGGAAAACACGGGGGCGACCACCCCGACCCCGCCTCCCACTGCTGCCCCCCAGCACGGCACTCTCAGTGCCTTAAACAACCTCAGCCCTCTCCTTCAGCATCTGTTTCCTGACCATCCCTCGAGCCACACCCCTCAGGCCTTGAGCAGCACCCCTCAAGGCGCCGGCACGCCCCGCACCTGCCCTCGATGTCCATCGGGTCGGGCACCTCCGGCTTTACCTTCACCTCCGCCATGGCGGGGCGCGCCGCGATGACGTTTGAACCGCGCGACGCCGGGGAGGGATG
>VXBX01000341.1:14942-77797 GCA_013400415.1 Scytalopus superciliaris
ACGGAGCCGGTTGCTACGCAACGGCCAATGGGCGGCGGGAGGCGCGCGGCGTCCGTGGGAACGGGAGGGAGCGGGTGAGCGGGCATGGGAATGGGATTGGGAATGGGATTGGGAATGGGGATGGGAATGGGGATGGAGCGGGGCCTGCACGTCCTGGGAACACCGCCGGGACCCCGCGTGTCCCGCCAGGGAGGCGGTCCCAGAAGGCTGAAGGAGCACCCGCGTGCCTTTGGTGCGCTAGGAGCGGGCGGGGCCTTGAGGGAAAAGGGAAAAGCTGTCGGTCCCCTCAGCTCAGGTGAAGAACCGTGGGTGGTGAGCGGATGCCAAGAGGACGGAGCCGCGCCTGCCCTCGGTGCTGCACCGCCTGGCCGTGAGGGAGGGCCCTTTGCCGTGCTGGAGGCCGAGCGCTGGGAGAGGCTGCCCGGAGAGGCTGCCCGGAGAGGCTGCGGGATCTCGCTCACGGGAGACGCTCCAGGATCGTCCGGCGCTGGAATTCAAGACCCATTTGGACCGATCCTGTGACGCTGCTTGCAGGGAGTTGGACCAGATGGACCCACTGCGGTCCCTTCCAGCCCCACCCATTCTGTGATTTTGTAGTTGTGTGTCCTGCGTGCAGACCAGGAGAGTCTGGCTAAGAGGTGCCCACACTCCTCGGCTGCTCTTTCAGGCAGCCCAGCCCGTGGTGTTTTGCCTCAGTACAGCTCCAGTGAGAGCACGGACTCACCAACACCTTATGAGCTGAATCATTACTGCCCGTGCTGATGAGTAGCACAAGAGTTGTGTCGAGAATATTGGAGGGTTGGTTGCAAAACCAAATCCTTCCAGTGTGGATGTGTTTCCTGACCCTGAGTATCAATTCCCAAGATCTGGAGTAGATTTCTTTGTATTTTAAGATGTTATATCCAAATTATGTGACATGATAATAACTATATAAATTATTATAAATCAGGTTTGGCACCTGTTTTATGGGTATAATTTTAATTCATAAGGTAGCTGAGATAAGCTTAAGCAATAGCTCTAGCAATAGCCTCAGTGAAATAAGGCTGGTTTCACATCTGACGTGATTAAGGTGGAGATGCTTTGCTGTTACTTACTCCTACCATGCATCACTGATATATGATGCTAAAGCTTTTTAAACTCAAACACAGGGAATCACAGAGTCACTGAATGGTTTGAATTGGAAGGGACCTTACAGATCATCTAATTCCAACGCTCCCCAACATAAGCAGGAACACTTCCACTAGGTCAGGTTGTCAAGATTTGTCTGTTTTTCCCAGGCTGAATGCAGTTTGACTGAATTCATGCTGGGTCAGGGGCTGGGGATACTGGAGGTGCTGTCAGGATGATTTCTGTCCCACCAGGGCTGGGCTCTCAGAAGGCTGGAATGGCACACTGTGATTTTGGTTCAGGTGTGCCAAGAGTGGGCAGACACAATCAGACTTGAGCAAGGAAGTGGCAGTACTCATGTCAGGTTTTGTTCACAGTTCTGAAACAGGAGAATGAGTCAGAGGTATGATGGTCATGAGGATGTTGCCCCTTTTCAATGTGAAAATCATGCAAATATTAATGATGAATAACAGTTTAAGGAATCCAGTGTTCTCTCTTTTAAGAGAAACAAATGAAGACAAGGAATCATGGTAAAAGACTGTATTTCTCAGTGCATTCTTCTGTTCAGAAAAATTATTGTCTGCCTCTCATTTTCCTTTAAAGATCACTGCTGAGAAAAATGACAGCTGGCTCTGTCTCAGTTCCTCAGGTCATACCACTTCGAATCCCTCTTCCAGGGAAGGCTAAACATGAAATAGACACAAATACTCTCATAGAAATAAAATCAGGTATGAATGAGAGCTTTGACTCCATGTCAAACCTTTACTTATGTGCTCATTGAAAAGTTTAGCTCTGTACTTTTCTTTGCCTTTAATTATGACTTTTTTGAGTGTGCATTTCATTAAGGAGCTTACAAAATTAACCAACAGCTTTTGATGCACCAAACGTATATGCATGTTATTTTATGCATTCAAGTAATGTTACTGACATACAAGTTATATGTGTTAGCAGTCTTAATTGCTTCCAAGGTAAAAGTTTTAAGCTGTTGCATTTTGCTTTGACTACAAAAATAGTGCTTGAACATATCATGTGCTAGGCTCACCCCCAATGTTTTCCTTACATGTTTTAAAATGTCACCTTTTACCAGGGCAGAAAATACCTTTTCTGTCATTGGAATGGACAAGTTGCTGCAATGTTTTCATACAAAACCATTGCACAGCTACTTTGCTTTAAGAAATATTGCTTATAATGAAATTGCATCTATTGAGTAACTGGTATTTCATGGCAGAAACAGTTTTGGTCCCAAACATTCAGTCATTTATGGAACTGCTTTATTTTGTTTATGTGACAAAAATCAAGCACAGTAGTGAGTACTCTGGAGCACAGAGCTTGTTTTTCCAAGGCTGAATAGAGTTTGAAGAATTACTTTCTCTGCTTCTTTCAGATACACCTGAGGCCTCTATTTATTACACGTTAGATGGAAGTAAACCAGAACTCATTAGGAAACCTGGCTATGGAGAGTGTAACACTTTTAAGTATAAAGGTCCTATCATATTACCAGTTGGGAGAATAATAGTCAAGGCACTGGCAGTTACAAAGTAAGTACCTTGTTTTCTTTTAGTCCTGTTTTGGCGAGGAACAGATACCTCAGTCATAGGTTGTAGCCATGTTGTTTAAGGCACTCTATACCTTGCAAATAAGAGATGCCCCTTTCCCCAGTCAGTTTGCAATCAAAATTATGTTTATTAATTGCACTGACATTGCTTCCTCATAATACTGTTTCAAGTGTTTGTGAGGTTGAATGATCTCTTGGATATTTATCTCCTGGGCTGTGGGTGTAGGCCAATGATCTGTAGAGACTGTTGGTGAGAAGCTAATATACTGTACTTAGAGCTCATCCTTTTGAGTGTGATCATCAGAAACACCAGAGGAACCAATATGGTATTTTCTGGGGTCATCCAATGGTTCAACTGATTTATAGAAGCTGATCTTCCCAGGAGCTTGCTTAGTTTCTCCCAAAGCAGCACAGCATGCCAAACCTCACAGCTTAAGTACAATGCTGGATAAAGAGAAAATACAATACATAGAAAGAAAACTGGATTTTGCTGCACAGCCATTGACTTTGTCCAAACTAACTTCATGCTTAGAGATAGAGAGAGGACACATAAATTCTCTGTCTGTATTGTGTTGTATTATCTTTTGTTTCCATTGGAGCAGAAACTCCCACTCCATTTGGAGGTTTGTGCTTGCTGTTCCCTGTGATTAGACCTGCAGGTAGCCTTTGTGTCTGTGCTGGAATATAGTAATATTATATTCCATGCGCCGGCGGCTGTGGCCGTGTGGGTAAAGCCGCCGCCCCTGGATCCGTGCTCCTTCTCGGAAGGACGCCGGTTCGAGTCCTGCGGGTCTCGCTCTGCCAACTTCGTCCGGGGCTTGCCCCGGCCAAGGCTAGAGTGTCCCAGGGCTAAAGGGGGTGGGGCCAGTTCCGCGCGTAATAAATCCATTCGCGCAGGCATAAAAAGCATCGTCGTTCGCGATGGCTAGCCACACACATATTCCATGTGCAGGGACACACAAAACCTAGGCCTGTGTGTATTTTCTTGATATCACTACCTAAATTAACATTTGTTTCCAGTATGTTTTTATCCTGAGTGATTTGGACATTTTATGGCAATTTCAGTGTTGCTTTTGTAACTGAATGAGTATTAGCGAATTAAAGTTTTTTATCAACTAAATATTACCCGGGATTATATTTACCAACTGAAGTAGTAATTGGCAAGCTTGGAAGAGATGTTCAACCAAATGAGCAACGTTCATCAGTGGCTCGTTGCTGCACACAGGTTTGTGGCAAGTATCTGGCTTTGTGAACATTGATTTTCAGGGACTGCAGGAAGAGTACAGTCGTAACAAAAGTGTTTCTGGTAGAGTACAAGCAATCAAACATCCTTTACTCTGTTGAAGATGATGACAAGAATTTTCCAAAAGATATAGCCGTGCAGGTAAGTTTTAGCAATTGTAACCCCTTGTGGAAATATAAAATGTTATATATATTTTACTTAGAGATTAAACTTTGACTCCTATACTATTAATGCATCTTATTTTCTCTGTTTACCCATTTTTGTTGCTTTGGTTCTTTTTCTAATACTAAAATTTCAAGGGAACTCTTTTTTTCCCAGTGGTATTTTGTGAACAATTCATGTCAAATATTTAAAAAATATATTTATAATAGAATTTTTCAAAATCTTGCATTGAAAATAAATAGCTTAAGCATGTAGCAAGAGAGAATTAGAGCAAAAGCAAAAATTTCATCTGGAATTCAAATGGAATTACCTTTCAGAATAAGGAAGGTGGAATGTTTACAACAAAACCAAAGAAGAATGGACTGAATGTGGAAATCAAACCTGCCTGGGACAAATCACCCCGAGACTTTCAAGGTATAGTATTACTTCATAAAACTGAAATAACCTTCTGTTGTAGCAGAAAATAGTGTGACATTTTCCTCTTGTGTCATGTGGGTAATTTTAAAACCATCTCAGAAGACAAAACATCCTCTGGAAATTCCTATCTTGGTTACTCAACACTGCAAATAGAGAACAAAACTTACCTTCAATATATTTCACATTAGTTCTTAAAAACTTATTACAATGTTGTTAATTTCTCAGTAACATAAGACCCAGTCTGTATTTCTCTTTGTGTCAGAAAATGCTGTTAAATTGATGGGACTGCAAATCCTTTAGAGTTCTTTCCTATGTTTGCTTGCAGTAAGATTCCAAAATAAATACACAAAGCAGAAATGAAAGCCTGACCCAGATTTTCGCTGTAAAGTCTGTTATTCCATGACAATGTTAATGGGACTGTTTAAGAGCAGGAAATTGTATTAATGTTTACTCCTTAATTTACTTCTAGGAGTTGGGCGTTTTTTAGAGCATGAAGGAAGGAAGAAATCTGTAGATAAAGAAAAGTGCAGAAGAAAGCTCTTTCACAGAGGCATGATGTTCTTCTAGTTTAATTTCCTGTAATTCCATGCAGCTTCTTTGAACCCAAAATCTGGGTGTAAAATACATTTTTAAATATGCTTAGTGAGAGTATGTCATATTCATGTGAAGATATGTATTAGCTGCTTGAAGTGGATAACAGTGGAATAACAGGATTGTAATTTTTAATCTTGGAAACAGAAAGAAAGACTTCTCACAGGTCCCTGCAAGGACCACAACTCCTTGCCAGTCATTTGGGAACAACAGAGTACAGAGAAGAATCTGTATCAACACCACCAGTAGAGTCATTACAGGTAAGCAAAGGGATCCTGAGGAAAACTGTAAAAGGTTGTCATCACAGCAGGTCTGAAAAAGTGAAGATATGAAGATTTGTGATCTCTGAGCTCTCTCAGCCTTTGTCTGTATTTTACAGTCCTGATTTAAATTTAATGGTAATGACATAGCAGAATAGGAATACCCAAAGCAGTTACACAGTTGCCAGTATGGACAAAACCAGGCAAAGAAAATTAACATTCCTACCAATTCTCTTTTAATACATTACTGAATGTGCAATTAGCAAATGCTTACTGCTGTATGTTGTCAAGTTAATATTTAAAACTCAATATTCAGTAATGGTGTCATGAAAGTAAATTGCAAGACATTGCTTTGTTTTTATTGGAGGAAGATGTAGGTCCTTAATGCAGCTAAATGGAGGAATCAAGTATAGTTGATACTCCTGAAAGCAGTGCATTTCAGTGCACTGTTTCCTGTTGTTTCAAAGAACATCTTTAGCTGATTTTGCTACTTTTATATTCATTTTACAAATCTTTGCTTACTAAAGGCTAAAGAAGTAACTTTATTTCAGTTTGCAAGTTCTTCTGCAGTGACTAGCCGGAAAAGCTTAGCAAGCACACAGCTGTCAAGGATCCAGAGGGAAACAGATTTCCTTAAGTGAGTGACTTCTCCTCTACCATATTTGTCCTTTGGAAAGTGTCTGAGCCTTTTGCAAGCAAGTTGATAATACTGAGGGGCTCTATAAAAATTGGGAAAGCAGAGACAGACCATGGCTCATAACTTAATAATATAATCTAGTTAGGGCTTTGAAAATTCTTTCTCTTAAACACAGTTTTATTTACACGTCACCATACACTGTTATCAACTATCTTGTCATCTCTTAAAAGAATTTCTAAGACCTGTGGGGTCAGGGAATAAACTGTCTTTTCAAATTATAGTACAGACTTCTGGCTGTAGGTGAAAACTGCTCACTGTAGTCTCACAGAATATCAATGGTTATCAGTATTGAAAGGGTTCTGTAATCTACATCAGTGGGTCCCCAAGGTGCAGCAGTGAGGCCTGATACAGACTGTGTGTCAGGAGACCTGTTTATCTTCTCATGGTGAGGAAGAAAGTATGAAACTACATAGCAGCTAGAGAGCTTCCTACTCTACACAGCTGTTTAGAGTTCAGAACTTCCTATCATGAATGCTGGGGCATGATCTGATAGACCACCACAGCTTGGGAACCGTAACTGAGAAATCAGTGGCCTAAATCCTCTCATAAGTTCCAGATTATTAATTATTATCAGCAGTGCAATACTAAAACAAGCTCATCCAGTTTGCTCTTATTTTCAGATGTGCACACTGTTCTGCACCTCACCTGTCTGATCCCTTGGCTCACTTCTGTCAGAAATGTGGATCTCCTATCCCACCTGTGCCAGTACATCGCTTCCCACTCCCTGAAGGAAGACAGGTCAGCAAAACATCATAACAATCAATACATCATCTTTGGAGTAAACAACATCCTCTGCAAGTTACACACTCAGAGCTGGCAAACCTTTAACTTAGTCACACTTTCATTTGGAAGTTCTGTTCTGATTGTTTTGTTCTGCTCAATACCTTTAGCAGTGGACCTGATGAAATTGTGAAATGATGGGCAAAATTAACCATAGATTTCTTCAAGTGCCATGTATTTTAATAGGCAAAACAATGAAAAAGTAAACCGTGTCAGGAAACAGTACCAAATTCAAGTTCCTCCTCATCCTGTGACAAAAACCACTACATCTTTGGGACCTGAATATGCATCTTATTCCAGTGTTCACTAGTGCAGTTAGTTAGCTAATAACTAGTGCTTATGTCATAGGTGTAGAAGATCCACCTAATATTCCCGAAACCTTAAATGGTGGCATGTGTGGGCATATGTAAAAGCACCAAGTTTTTGCAGTGATGCCTGTAACTGTCTTCTCTAAGCTCTTTCCAAGAGATAATAACCTGATCTAACAAGTCAATGGTGTGTTTCCTTTCCTGTATCATCAGAAAGATGTCTGGGGTGATGCTGTAGTTTTAAGTAAAGACCGACAAGATTTATCACCTCTTTAGATTAGGTTTGTAATTAGGAGAATTTCAATTACCTATACATATTTTATAGTAGCATTTTAATTTTACTGAACATTAACTTAGTACCTTTCTGGCATTGTCTTTCCAGATGTCTTCATATTTTCTCAATAGCCTTTGATCTTTAAGGATCAATATCAGCATGACTTGCTGTCAAGTTTCTATGCTTCCAGTAACTTTGTTGCTGATGTAGACTCCAGATAGGAAAGTCTTGAAATCTCATTATAACCTGAATAATCTCATTATGGTCCTTAACATGCTGTGACATGGCTTTTTCTTCAGATGGCACCGTGTCTTGAATGCAGACATCCTGTGCCAATGAATATACCCACTTGCATTGTATGTGAGTCACCAATAGCTCCACAACTGCAGCCCCAAAACAACATCTGCATAAAGGTAATTGAGACTAAATATAACATAAAAGTGATTTAACTCCTGGCATGCATTTTTCTAAGAGATGACTTCATTACAAATATTCTGATCCAACTTGGCTGTGTATAATTACATTATGACAGCTTTAGGAGTTAGTAGGATTAAAAACACCTAGAATGGAAATAAGGATTAAAGATGAACCACATAAGCTCAGGAAGGTATGTTGAAGAGCACATGATGTAGCAGTGGAGTGTGGAACAGTGGCTCACACATTAGGTTAGGAGTTGGACTTCATGATCTTAAGGGTCTTCTGCCACCTAAATATTACTATGATTCTGTGTCTGTATGGGTGGCATTATAGTGGGTGTTTGCTGTAGGCAACCTAACCAGGAAAAAAACAGTGATAAGACCTTCTGCAGACAACTAGAAGTAGGTTCACACTTACAGGCCCTGATCCTCTTGGGGGACTTTAGGCACCTGGTATCTACTGGACAAACAATGAAGCAGGGCATAAGCAATCTGGCACTTCCTGGAAAATATCAAAGATAACTCCCTGACACAAGTGATTGAAAAGCCAATGAAGAAGGGTGCTCTGATGGGTCATACTCAGAAGGAAGGAAGGCCTTGTTGGTGATGTGAAGGTCAAAGACAGCTTTGACTGCAGTAACCAAAAAACAGGAGTGCAGGACTCTGAGAGGAAGGAGCAGGGGTAAAAGCAAGATCACAGCCCTGGACTTTAGGAGAGCAGACTTTGGCCTCTTCAGGGATCTGCTTGAAAAAGTCCCATGGGATAAGGCCCTGCAGAAAGAGGGGTCCGAGAAAGGTAGTGATGATTTAAGGTGATTCAAGGATCACCTCCTCCAAGATCAAGAGCTGTCCATCCTTATGAGCTGGAAGACAGGCAAAAGTGCCAGCAGCCTTGCATGGATAAACAAGGAGTTCCTGTCAAAACTCATATATAAAAAAGAATACAGCAGGTGGAAGCAAGGACACATAACCTGGGAGGAATATGCAGAGGCATTATTAGGAAAGCCAAAGCCCCTAGGAATTGTGTTGCCAGCAGGTCAAGGAAGGTGATCACCACTAGTCAGCCATGGTGAGGCTGTACGTGGAGTACTGTGTCCTTTTCTGGGCTCCCCAGCACAAGGGAGACGAACATAATGGAGAGAGTCCAACAAAGGTCTACAGATACAATTAAGGGACTGGAACATCTAAAGGAAAGAGTGAGAGAGCAGGGACTGCTTAGCCTAGAGAAAAGAAGGTTCAGAGGTGATCTCATCAATGCATATAAATATCTGAAGGGAAGGTGCGAGAAGATAGACCCAGGCTCTTTTCAGTGGTGCCCAGTGACAGAGATGAGAGAAGTGAGAATGTGTGAGAGAAACAGCTATGCAGACACTGAGGTCAGTGAAGAAGGACAGGGAGGAGGTGCTGGAGCACAGGAGCTGAGATTCCCCTGCGCCCATGGTGAAGACAATGGTGAGGCAGGCTGTCCACCTGAAGCCCATGGAGGACCCCACACTGGACCACATGGATGCCTAAAGGCAGCTGTACCCCCATGGGAAGCCCACATTGGAGCAGGCTCCTGGCACGACCTGTGGCCCCATGAAGAGAAAAGTCTATGCTGGAGCAGGTTTGCTGGCAGGACTTGTGACTCCACAGGGAACCCATGCTGGAGCAGCTGGTTTCTGAAGGACTGCACCAAATGGAAAGGGACCAGTACTGGAGTAGTTAATGGAGAACTGTAGTGTGTGGAAGGACTCTCATTGGAGATGTTCATGGAAGACTCTCTCCTGTGGAAAGGAACCCATGCTGAAGCAGGGGAAGAGCATGAGGAGTCCTCCTCCTGAGAAGGAAGGAGCACCAGAGGCAATGTGATTTGATTGGCAATAAATTCAATTAGTTTCCCCAAACTGAGTTCATTTTTCCATGACAGTAACCAGTAATCAGTGCCCTGATCTCAACTCATGAGCCTGTCCTGCTGAGGCAGAGACTAGTAGAGCGACTTTGGTGGGCACCTGGCCTCCTGCCAGGGTCAACCCACCACACATAGGTTATAGACATTGGCCTAAATGTAATGTTTTATGGCAACCCTGATGTAGGTGCAAAGGCAGACCTGAACTATTTAATGGCAACAATCCAAATAGCAGACTCATTATTCTTAGCTCTGGTGGAAACACAGTTGTTAATAGTGACTTTGCTAAGACCTTTTATCCTTATCCTTATCAGGATATTTTAAGGCACCTCATGATATGATGGCATTATATTATTATTATTATATTATTAATAATTTTCCTTGCAGATACTGGACTGTCTGTTTTGTGTGAGTGTAGTGACTAAGGAAACTGACACTAGTATATACAAAGATCTGGAGGTATTGATACTGGATCTCCTGAAGAGACTATACCATAGTTTAAAAAAGTAGTCACCAAGATGCACAGATTTATGATGACCAGGCAATATGGCATAACCAAAGGGTGAAACCTACAGCACAGAATTTAAGGATCTCTTCTATCTGCAGGGCTGAATAACAACAGCACTTTGTAAGATCAAATCCTCTTTTAATCTTGCTCATATTTTTCAAATACTGTGTGAAATGTATTCTTTCTCTGTTTAAAAGGGTAAAGTAATTTGTCAGGTGTGTGGCACAGGAAATCCTCTTCACCACAAACACTGTGCAACTTGTGAAAGCAAACTGCCTGAAACAGAGATGGTAAGGTTTCTTGCATCAATCAAATGAAAGCATAACATTCTGTCTTTGGTAGACCATTCATGCTGATTTGAATTATTTTCTGAAAATAAAATATGCTTTTGCATTATTTTTCTTCACTTTTACATTATTTTTAATCTCCATTTGCTGCTTCTTCTATGTGCATACAGCTAGCATGCTTCTATTAGGCTGTGACTCTGCACAGAGGTGAGAAAAGCAGTAGTAAATGTTACCCCTGAAGTTGCTGTCTGAGTCACTTCCCCATTTAACCTGCTCATTTAGTTCCTTAGGAAAACTTTCATTTCAGTACCTGAAAGTCTTCTATGAAAGACTTATGGTACAGTTCACTTGTCCAGGTTGTGATAAATACAAAAATGAGGGAAGAATAATTAATGATTTGCAAGTTAAAATCTTCTGATTATAACAGATAACATCCTGAGTTCTAAAACTGTCTGTAGCTAGAGGCAAAAGTCTCTTGTACGGCCACTGAAGTGTCATTTCAAAGTGAATTTCAGCAGGATTCTGTACTTACCTAACATAAATATATGTTTAGCTGCTTCACTGAATGTAGACACTAATATGCCACTGTGTACTTAGTTAGGTATATGACTTGAATGGTGAAACCTGTAATAGCTGAGACAGAAAGTTAATTGCTTACTAAGAGTTATTAATAGTAATCAGAATTTTTACTACTAATATTAATTAGTGATAACCATTGCAATTTCTGAATATTAATAGTAATAATGCTGATATTATTAGTAATAAATATTAAATAATACAGATTTAAAACACGTTTAAACCTGTGCCTTTGTAAATTTTATCTTCCAATCGAACCCTCAAACTACATAGTTCCAACTCAAACACAGGCCACAGATGAAAATAGGGCTTTTTCATGTTTGCTTACTTGCTGTTGCAGTGTAATCGAAGTAATTTTCCTCGGATTCTGTTCCTTATCCATATTCCTGACTTGTAGAGAAAAGAAACTGCATAAGCCTTGAGGGAAAACCTAACAAAACATTTTTAAGTCCTATTTGTCCTAACTGGGATCTATACTCAACCTGTAGCAGTTTCAGAAGAAAAACCTGTTTTATTTGTTTACCCATATAAGTTAATTGTAGTAGAAGAACTAGGTAATATCTTACTTGCACGAGGTAAAATAGTGCAATAAATATTTAGGCAGCAAATTCCAAACTGTGAAAAACTTCTTGCCTGAACACATTCTCCCTGCCATACTACTGAAAAGAAAGATACAAAGCAAAATAGCTGTTGTGTGTTGGATTTGAAAATGTAAGATTATCAGCAGAGAACCCTCTCCCTTACTTGCAACTGTACTTGTACAGGGGGCCCTATTAATAAACATAGTGTAAAAGGACACCATTGATAAGGTTTTTATTTTTTGGTACTAGTTCTGCTGAAAATATTTTCAGTTTAATTAATGCCACATTGTAGTGATTTTGTAATTTTAAAAAATTGCAGGTTAGATCCAAGTCACTCTGTTGCTCATTTTAAATTCCGATAATTCTTTTATGCTATTACTTTATGTTATCAGAGTAGCTTGCTTTCCTTTTTCCCCTTACTAGGCTTGTGAACTTTTCTTCATAGGAAACATTTTCTCCCTAATGCCTGTTTTGTTTCATTAGCCCATGTTTGGAGGAGACACCCCCCCACCTTACCACAGTCAGCAAAGGAAGACGGTGTCATGCTCAAAATGCGGTCGTGTTAACCAGTGCGATGCCCATTTCTGTGACTGGTGTGGAGCCAAGGCCTGTGCTTTTGGTGTTTGTGTGGACAAATCTGATTTTACTTACCTGTGACCTGCAGCAATTTCAAACTTGTCTTTGCAAAACTTTTGTCAGCTAGTAAACAGCTTAGTATTGTCAAGATACTTGCTTAGAGCATATAGGATTATGTATGGAAAAATGAAAGGCTTAGATGACATCCCGACCCCACATCAGTCAGTGACTTGCAAACAAATTACCATGGGTCAAGAGCATCAGCTCATTACATCAGCTGAGATGCAATACTCTACTCAGCTAAAGTAACTTACCCATCAAAGGTTAAAGTATAGGCTACCTCAATGCAAGTTTTCCCATAACTACTTTGCACTATAATCACCTATACAGGCAATTACCAGACATGAGATGATCCCTACAATTGTTTTGCTGAAGACCTCATTAACTTCCGTAAAGACAAGTACCTAACTGCTGCTCAGCTTGTGCAAACAACTTCCCCTTGTATAGTGTTTCAATCTAAGAGCACCCTCAGGGAGAATTTACTTTCTGTTAGCTGAGTGCATGTAAAATTTGAAACACTATCCTATATCCAGTAACCATTGGTCCTGTACTGTACCAGGGGACTCAGGGGATGGGAGTGGTGATAGAATTGAACTGGAAGAATTGCAGTCAGTGTTCAGCATCAGAGCACTGGACTAGTAATTACGGGGCTTTGTCAAATAAAATAATTAAGTTTGAAAGTATAAGTTAAAATTGAATGTACCATAATACTGGATCTGTCTGAAAAAATGTTTGCTTCCATAGTATAGTGCTGAGATATCTGAAGATGCTTGTGTAGTAGCAATCTGGTATCCTGGTTTATATTCCTAATCTAATGGCTTTAGGCAGTGGTAATTTTCTTCCTTTTAATTCATTCCTCTGCTCTTATCATTCCTGAATCATGCATCATATGCTTCTCTAGTGACAAGTGTTGCATTGAACTTTCCAGCCTGGACCTCCTCCATCCTACTTTACTTGTTTCAAGTGTGGCAGAACCAACCAACCATATGCTCACTTTTGCATGTCCTGTGGTGTTTACATAGAGCCCTCGTCAAGGTGGGGCTCTCCAAGCAACAGCTTTATGGATCCTGGAGACCTGCTGGGATCTTCTCAAGTAAGACACATAGTATTACAAAGCCAGGTTTCAACACAACTGAAAGGCTGGCCTCTTGAGAACACAGATTGGCACAGCTCCATTCATTTCCTTGAGACAATGTTGTGGTCTTGGAGCAAAAGCGAGGATATGTTTGTTCTTCTTTCTGTTGAAGAGCAGCCTTAGCTCAAGGCCTTAATCCAGCCTCATCCTAAATAACAAGTGAGAAAAAAATCAGCTTTTCAAAAGCCTTAGCTCTTCAAGCTTATTCTTATAAATCCTGAATTATTTGTGGCATGCTGATACAAGGTATTCCTTTATACAAATGTAACATTGTTTTTAAAACACTTTTAAGAAAGACCACAATACTTAGCAAGACCAGCTTCAGCTCTACAAAAGCATACCTGACTCCTGGCAATTGTGAAAATTGTGCTTTTGCTTGAATATTTGTGATAAAATTGCATTGTTCTTACAGACTGGGAATTAAAATCAAGAATTGTTAATGATTCTTCCTGCTAGCTTTTTCATTCCTTTACAATTTTGTGTACTGTTCTAGTTAAGTTATGCTTATAAGCCATTTATTATATCTAAATATATTAATTACACTTTCCCTTTCACTCCACCCCCATCCCCAGGCTAAGAAATTACAAGCTGAAGTTGGCTGGCAATCTCATCCTGTTTCCTTGACCAAATTAAGGCCAGAACTAACAGAAAAAGAAGAAAAAGGAACCCAAACCATTGGACTTTTTTACCCATCTCGGACGCTTTTGGAAAAGAGGGAGCTTGAGCTGATTTCACAGAAAGAAAAGCTGGAAAAGATGAGTGATCATAAGCCTCTCCTGACAGCCATTAGTCCTGGAAAAGGTTAGAAGTTCTGATTTTATGTTTTCTAAACCATTTATGACCTTGTTCTTTCTTGAAAATATTATAGTCTACAGTATGTGGCATCAGTAGGACACTGATTTACATCTCTACAAGTCTGTCTTTCCACCACTCACTTGTAAATGCAGTGCCTTAGAAT
Organism: Scytalopus superciliaris; assembly: GCA_013400415.1. Lineage (NCBI taxonomy): Eukaryota > Metazoa > Chordata > Aves > Passeriformes > Rhinocryptidae > Scytalopus > Scytalopus superciliaris. The sequence continues at coordinate 29,322 of VXBX01000341.1, forward strand.
TCAATCACTGATCCCCATCAATAGCTAAAAGAAGCTATCAGCAATATCAAACTTGTGGTTACTGACCCCCTTGTTGTAGCCTTACTGATTTGGTAGTAGTTTGATTTCCTCAGATCCCACAACATCAGGGGCAGGTTACCTGCATTTGAATTGGAAACCACTGAACAGCCATCTCACCTACCAGAACTCTCCCCAGCCCCTACAGTGTGAACTTCAGTTAGGCCTGTGATAGCACCTACAGGGAGTATCAATAAACAAAACTCTGAGACACAGGGGATCATAGTTCTTGAAAATATGATGAAGCTTGTCTACATGAAGAACTTGTTTGGGATGGTATTTTGGTATAAATTATATAGAAGTTTCGGAAGCAAAGAAAACTCAACTAGAGGAAGGTATTCTTAACAGGATTACAAAAAATAGGGTTGGTGGAAACCTTGAGAGCTCTTGCAAGACCCCTTCGTTCAGCCCCCCAAGGGTATCAGTACATCTACATCACTCATTGAAGAGTTTGTCCATGCACAGACTACTGTATCAGTACTGCAGACAACTTTGTTTCACAGTGAGTTTTGTGGTCAGTTTGTTGTTTGTGGAATGACTTGACTGCAGTCATGAAATGCTGGCAATTTTTAGAGGTTTTAGTTTTACTATCCTGGGAAATCTTCAGCTTTCTGGATCACAAACCCTTGAAGACAGTCCACCAGTATTAATTAGACATCTAACAAATCACCCATTTGCAAAGTTGTCTTTAATCTCACAGGGCAATCCAGCTGTGCAATCCATAGAGCAAGTTAATTTTAAATCATTACAGCATCAAAGCATTGTTTGGAGGAGCAGTTACTTTTTTAGATCAGCATACTCACCTCTAGCACTTTTCTACAATCAGATGGTCAACCCCTCAGGCTGTTGTCAGGATTAATTTTCTTTTGGGTAGAAAAGGTTGCTAATGAATGTTAGAAATTCCTGTTTTGACTCTGTGTGTATCCAGATGCACTCTTATTTTTAAAATAATCACTAGGAAAATCTGTTTTCACACTCCCTTGCTCTGAATTGTGGCATGTTCTCTTATACATCACTGCAGGAAATACAGCACTTGACACGGTATGTCAGGAAGCTTAAATTCATCTGAGATAATAAAGGATTGGCCAGTAGTACCAAGAGAAAAGTAAAGTAACACTGACCATTTGTATTCTCCATTAGACCTTGCCAAGGACTGGGGAACACATTTCATTCCATAAATCAATAAATGTCTCTTACAGTCAGTTCATGCTGTTCCTTTCTTTGATGCTGAGCTGTATACATGGCTTGAAACTATCTGTATCAATAAGACTGTACACTATCACCCAGGAATATCTTGTTTATATATGACAGATATGACCATTATTTATTTAATTAAAATAGTATCAGATATTTGATATTAAAGTTTTTAAATACAAGTGATTAAATACGATGTGGGGGCTTTATTATTTCTTGACCATATCAGCCATTAACTTTCTCTTTTATGAAGATTTAAAAAAAAAATACAATACAGTTAAGAGAGGGGGAAACAACAGTGATACCAAATCACTAATTCTCTGGTGTGTACTGTATTTCTTTTTTTGCTGTACTTCCTGTCTGTTTTGAGCAGGAGCCAATACATTTACCAGGTAAACTTCACAAAGAAGACTTCGCTTTTCTACTATAACAAACACTAAATCAGTGTGATATAGATGTAAACAACTGTTGGCAGCATTGATTCAAGTATTCCATCAGTGCTGCCAAAAATCCTTTGAGATATAACAAAACATCAACCATGCAAGAATATGTTCCTGACCATCTGGATTTTTTAAAATAAAATCTAGGGATCTAGGCTAGTTATGAACCAATTTATTGCAAATATCTTCTCTGGAGAGATTGCTCATCGAGTAGTAGTCTAGTTTAGATTTTTGAATTAATACTTTTTATTTGTATTAGTTTTTGTGTGTGAGACCATGGCAAGGAACAATTTATATTGTTCTGTGGATCCTTCTTTTTATATTTCTTTAAAGCTGCTTAAAAAATAAGACTTGCTCTTTCAGTTTGTCACACCAGTTCTACCTTGAAAGAGTCTTCCAAGCACAAAAGTTCTTGTGCCCTTGCCTTCTCTTGTAAAAGTCAGAACAGCACTTTCCTTCTGGCTTGGTTTCTTTACACTGTTTTGGCTTGAAGGAAAGGATAAGGTCAGAGCAGCTTCACTGTGAAAGTTAAATGAGGTTACCAAGCCTACACAATTTATTTACAACAAAATTGATCATGCTCTGTACTTTCCATAAGTATGCTAAAAAAGAAAATTAGTCAGATCCCAGTAACAATCAGTTAAGAATAAGACCATTCCCTGATGAAAAGAGAATGTAGCTCCAGAAATTCTTGGACAGGAGGTGCAGAAACTCTAAATGGCTTAAGATGAGTTTTTAATCCAGGTGCATTTAGCCCTTCAAGTTTCATGCCTTCTATCCACATAAAGGAATGCTGACTCTCTCCCAGTGATCCTGACAGGCAAAAGAGGAGGAATGCTTAAGCTTTTAGTAAGTTCTCACATATATAATTGAAAGGAATTTACTTGGAGAATAACTTACACAGAGCAGAATGCTGTATATGCTGAGTTTCTTTGTCTGCAGTTTTCAGATTTGGCTTATTGTTACCTCTCAGTTCTTCCAAACCAACTAGAAATTCATTCAATAATACACAATTGCTTAACTGTCATATTTTACTCTTTTCTTGTGATCTGGAATAGTGTGAAATTTTCCTTTCATATGGGACCAGTTTTGATTCCCAATGACCATTCCATGACATGACCCTGTTGTGAATGGAGGTGCCCTAAGGATGAATTATAACCTATGGATAAGATAGTGTTTCACCTGTTTTTTTAGGGTATAACTTGCCTCTCGTTTTCTTGATTAGATGAATTTTCTCAAAAAAAAAAAAGTTTTCTCAGTGAAACTATGCTATCTTTTAAATCCTCCATCCCTTGACCAAAAGAATTATATTTTAAGGATTTTTCTCCTGCTTAACTCTCTCTGATCAGGTTACTGGAGAAAACAGCTGGATCATGTCTGTGCTCACCTTAGAAGTTATGCTCAAAACAACCTTGAATTCAGAGCACTGATTGGAGAACCTCGAATGGGAAAGGTAGGAAGGAGCTCATGAGTAATATCTTCCTATGAAGGGTCATGAAAAGATTATTGTGGCTGCTATATAAACTCTGGAAAAATAAATGTCTCCCTTTTCCTTAAATGTTGGCCTGTTTGTATGTGTAATTTGTCTTGTTTTGCTGTTCCATTTTTTCCTCAGTCTTTTACTGAAGATTTTTTCCTGCCTTCTTTCCTATGGTTAATTCTATTCTTCTCTCATCTAAAAGCTGTAAGGAAAGTGAGAAAGCCCTTTCTCAGTTGCTGTTATAGTACCCCAGAAAAGACAATTAAGAAAAAGAAGAGATCAGTGGCATCTATGTAGTTGCTCAGTTAAATAAGCCCTGCTAGAAATGGGATTTAGATGATGTGCTTGCCTCTTCTCCAGGCTGGATTATACCAGCAGCTAGCAGATATTCTCCTTGGCTATACAGTCTACTTTTAGTGTGAACTATACCAGTTTTACAGGAGCAGGGTATTGTTTTTCTTACTGGAGATGTAGCCTTCAGGATGTCACCAAACTGCATTAAAATGATTAAAGGGGTGACAGCAAGAAGGTGGAAACCAGAAATTTTTCATCAAGAGTCCTAGAAGACAGGGCTGGTATGAGTGAGAGATCATTTGGTCCCTGACCTGAGGGAGGATCAACTCTGCCTAAACTGTTCCTGACTCCTGTTTGTCTTCAGGCTTTTCCAACTCACCAGCAGTGGAGATTTTGCAATTGGCCCAGGCAGTCCATTTCTGCACTCAGCTATTGTTGCTATTCAGCTGCAGTACTGCATTGCTTTCTTTGGCAGTTGCATCCCCTCACATTGCTTCCTAGGTGCTGCCAGCACAACCACATGTGGCAAAGTCCTGTGGACAGGATCAGTGACTGACCTAGGCTAAAACTAGCTCTGGAGGGTAAAAAAGGCAGCAGTGTTAGTACACAAGTAAGCTGGCAGTGAACAGTTGGAAGTGGGATGCAGGCAGAAGAGGGTTTGAACTGGCATAGTTACTGGGAAGCTTTTTTCACCATGTCTGACCACAGTCTCTCTTGTTACAATTCAAGCTCAGTATTTCTTAGCCTGTTCTAACTGAAGTGATGCACCAGTCAACTCCCCCTACCCCCAGTTTTAGCACATAGAAACAACTACAGAAAGGCTCATGAATACTGGAGGTCAGAAAGCTAATTGTTATTTGTCAGGTTACACTTTGGGGAGGATTGACACTCCAGTAGATACTTTGCACCTGAATCTATATCCACTGAGACCTATCATCCACCAGTAGGTTCAGAAGCTGTAGTACAAGTATAAATAATCTGCTTAATAGAGTTGGGGTATAGGTCCCTTGCAACTTGTTTCTTTTGCTAGAGGATTCAAAAGGATAGGCCTGAAAAATATAAAACTGCCTAGAGAAGGCTATTCCTGCTGCTTCTTGTCCTGTTGTCATTCTATTGTCTTAAAACCACTGCCCCCAAAAGTAACAGAAATGGTTCAAAGTAGATGCTAACCATCTAGGTTTAATGCTGCTTTTTCAGTTTTTCATTTGGGTTAGAAATATAATAAAAAACCTTATCTCAGAATTTTTAACCAGCTGCAATATAAGCTTGTGAGCTTTATTCCACTTCTTTATAATCCCTTGTGCACTCATTTTTGTATTACTTCAATAGACTTATTGCCAGCAGTATTGTCTGAATGAATTGATCTACAAAGTTGTTCACATTTTAATACACACTGTGCTTCCACAAACTGGTGTCTGTAAAGCATAACCAGTTCCCTTGGAGTTGGGAGTCCCAAAAACAACACAACCTACCATGCAGCTGCAAAATTTCTGTGGAGAGTGACTGAACTATCATGAAATTTAGCCTCATTACACCTTTTGAATTCACCTGGCATTTCAGTTACCCTGAAATTTCCAATTGTTCAAAAAACACCTGCCCCTTTCTCAGTTACATGGGAAGTGTTGGTACAATATCATAAGTAGGCAAAGGCCACATGTATGATTTTGTGGATTGGTTGCATAAGAAAAATCAGCAGCAAGACTTATTTCAAAAACTATTCCTGTGTGGGGTTTTTCTGTAAGAGATACTAATGGCTGCTCTTTCCCCCTAGATTAATTCTGCTACCGTCTGTGAGGATGACAATGAAGTCACTATTACACTGAATTATGTTCTTGCTATTAACAAGGTCAGTTCAGGGGATGAGGCCTGTTGATAGGCCACTGGTCTAAAGCTGTCACTAGACCACTAAGTGTAATGCTGATATATATTAAATTCAAGTCTAAACAAGAAATTCTTTTGTTCAGAGGATTTTAACTTATCACCTCAGAGAAAAGAATCTTTTTCTTTCTCTGTTGGAGCTGGATGAACAGGTATCTTTACCTGATTAAGCCAGACTTCATGGTTATGTTGCTATCATCTTGCATTTTGTTAGTTTGCTATTAATATTAACCTTCTTCTTTCAACTGATGTGGTTTCATTATTCTAGCACCCCTTAGCTTTTGATCTTAGACCTTGCTTTTCTTCAGCCTGCAAATTGCGCTTCCAAGAAATAAGCTTAGTGATTTTCAATAGTCTGGAGGTAATGTTTGTCAGAGCTCCTGTTAACTGTATTCAGAATCTGGAATACCTATCTCCAGAATTACCAGGTTCCAAAACCCACCCTCATTTCAAGCTTTTCAAAGATGAAAATCTACTATTTCAAAAAGGTAAAATTCAGATTATATCTCTTTTGTAGAATCTTAGCAAGTTTACCTTGCAATGTGGGGCCTGAAAAGGTATATCACATCATTTCAGAAGTGAGGAGTTAATCAGATCTCTCAAGTGGTAGAAACACTTTCATTTGGATGAGAATCTTTATTTCATTAAGTGAGGTTGTATCTTTTTTTTTTTTTCTAAATCAAAACAGGTTTAATAAAAATTGCTACATTATTTAGCCTCAAAACAGAGTTTAATTACATATAATAATGTCTTGTAATTTGACACTGATGCTAAAAGCCTACATATTTTCTCATATGCAAACAGTACTGTTTTGTGCCACTGAGATTATAACAGCATTACAATTATAATCTCATTAACTGCCTGCATTTGATGATTCTACAGGATATTCATACTAATAAACCAGTGAAGTTCAGCAGTCATTACCTGAATACTGTAACAGAAGTCAGAGATGGACAGGATAGCAGTCAGACCAGTTTTGGTGAGACTTTTTTTCCCCCTGTCTTTATAATAGACCATAAATGTAGCAGTCAGGAATATAGAAGTAGTGCTTAGAAGCTTAGACACTGAGGTGGGTAAACTACTATACTGGCATATTCTGTGCCTACTTCACTTGGTCTTTAAGTCTCAAAATGTGTCTGAGTTGAGATTTAAGTAACGTACAGACTCTTAAAAACTCACACAAATACTTCATCCCTACAGAGCAGCTGAGACCAGTTAACTGCAGCCACAGCTCATAGCAGGTTTTTTTATTATAACAATAAAACTTTGGATGTTTCCCATATTCTTTTACAATAGAAGCCATAAACATCAATATTATCTCGACTTCTGAGCTGTGCCATGGACCTCAGCTTTGGCATATTTGACAAAGATAAAAAAATTATGAAATACATTAATTCTAGATCTAGTTTTCATAGATTATGTTTTCTAACTTGCATCTCCCATTGGTGTCAGTAACAGCTCAACATTTTAGGCATCTCATAGTGGATTTAGGTTTTAATTAAATCAGCTAGTTCTGAAGTCAGCATTAGAATTCAGAAATTCCTATAGCATCATCTGACATGCTTCACTTCACATGTGAGTTTCATCCACTTTGTGCTTCCAATCTGAGACATGGCAAGAGGCAGCCATGGCACTGGGAGCTGCTTTTTGGAGTGTCAGTAACATGACTGATTCCAGGCACTTGGATCCTCACAAAGGATCCTCACATAGGATCTTCACATGCTGCATAATTTCCTTATCAACCCTCCTGCACATTGGATAGATTACATCTTTTAAAAATAATGACCATATATATCTACTCATGATCTTCTAGTCTTGTTCTTAAGTATCTGGGAATCAAAATGCTTTGAAAAATTGGAAGGTTTTTGGACAAAACAATTCATGGATCTGAGTCAAGCCTGTTGAATAGCTGCAGATAGTTAGAAAAAAACCCACCATCCCAAAATCCACATTTCATTGAATTTTCATTTCAAAATAGCAAATCTTTCAGACTGCCTAAGTGTAAAACTTTTGTTAAAACCAGTATGATCTGCAACAAATATTTCATCACTTTCTCATGTAGAAAACTGGTAAATATTGCTTTAATTGTGGATAAATTATTTCCAGATCTCCCCCCAAAGTTCTAGTTAGGATACTGACTTTGCTTTGAATTGACACTTGTTTTCCTTTCTGGTAGGTAAAGATGAGCATAATCTTTTCCATTCAAGAAGCAAAATAAAGAGAACACAGTCAGGAACACTTACAGAACAAGAAGATAAACTCTCTGTAAGTATCTTCTACAAATACAGGAAAAAATATTTATAGAGCGGCACTAACATGAAGGAGGGCATTCCAGGGTTTAAATAAAAAGGTTTTAACCCTGACTGGGGGCAGGGGATAAAAGTCCACTTTAATATAATACCTGAACATTGGTAACTGACATTTATTAAAGAACTGAAAATAACTGATTTTTTTTCCTACTAAGAGTTTAATTAGATTGTTTCTCTCATTTTTGAACCCACTGTGTTTTACGGACACTGCATTAGGCCTAGACTGTTGCAGACTGATTCTGTTACAAGTTTTTTTCAGAAGCAGTATCAGAGGAAGGCACTCTCATCTTCCCTTGACTTTACATTTGACTCCAGAGAGGATGTACACTTGGCTGTGCTAGAATTATGTTGGCACAGTCTATGAACTAGGCAGGAGAAGATGATCTACATAACAGGCTTTTAAGTCACCTCCGTTTTCCCATTAAGCTGAGATGTCACCACAACTGAGGCATAATTTAATTCCAGAAGTAAGGCCTCACTTCCACTAGAGACCAAATTTCCTGAAAGAACAGCCTCCTAAATAGATTGTCAGTAATGACATGGAAAACTTCAAAAGGGAAATGTACATAAATCTAAGCTTGGAACAGTTAGCCAACCCAACAGGTGGGAAAAGATACAGAGCTCTGTGATATGAGTCCAGAGATAAAAATGCTTGGAGGAGGTGGGAGCCTGGGAAGAAATAAAAGGAAAGGATTTTGTTTTGTTGTTTGTTTGTTGTTTTAAGATTTAGTAAACTAACTTCTGTGAGACAAAACATGCACATTTTTAAAATAAAATACTTCCATAAATTCTGGAAGTTTTACATTTTAATCCTAAAGATATTTACTTTTACTGTGCTGAGCAGATTTTTGTATAGCCCTGGAGAGCTGCATTGACATAAAGCTAACCATGTGCAGTCACCTTTGCTGAATCAAGACCTCAATAGTGAGGTATTAGCCTGGGTTACCAAACAGTTGCTCAGATTCAGAGACATTCCCAAAGAAGAGTCATGAATTAGTAATAGAGGCTCATACATTGCATTCAAACCACTATGTGCATTTTTTACCTTTACTCAAAGGCAGGATATGGCCCACCTACTTGTATTTTCACTATGTGAAATGTAACTGGCTGTTGTCTGTGTCTCCACAGCCAGAGTCCAGACAACTACTGGATGAACTGGGTCCAAATGGGAAAGGAAGAATCACCTTCATAGAACAATTGCTCAATGAAGTAAGTTACTCCTTGCTGATGTTTCCCTTTCAAACTCTTTTGACCATTAACTGAGTGACAATTAGCCTGGTATGCAACTTCAGCTTTATGTCTAAGAGGCAACAACCTCGCAATACAAGTCTTCAGGCTGAAATAGCATTTTAGAGGAGTGGTATTTTGCTGTGTGGTATGGTAAGGTGCACCCTAACTGTGGGATCTAATTTGACTACTGTTATATACATTTAGGGCTTTGAGCTAGGAGATGACAAACGTTTCCAGAAGCATGAAGAAGCAAAACAACACAATTTGAACATTTCTCTGTCTTGAGCATAAAGCCCATTTGCCAGCTTGAATTGGCATAGTATTAAAGCGAGGTGGAAGTTGAAGAATCTGTATGGTTTTTAACAGCTCACCTTCTCTCTGCTGTGCGTTCTAGGGAGCTGACCCAAACTGCATCAGTGACGAGGATCGACCTGCTCTCACAGTTGCTGTCATTAACAAACATGCAAAAGCAATCTCCCTCCTTGTGCAGAAAGGTGCTGACACAGACCAGCAGTCAGGACTGTGAGTCAGCACTGATTCTCTGCATTGGGTCTTTTGAAGTTTTACCAAAAGAAGCACACATGCTCCAATTATAGAATTAACCTTCCCACCCCTCCTTTGGCACGAATCTATAGCTGAGGAACTCCTTTCAAGGACAGTATCTATTCTTTCAGTTGCCAGCTTTGAAGATTTCTTGTAACTTCTGTTACAAAAGCTGCTGTTCTATTCAGTTCTGTCCCGCATCCACTTAATATAATAAACCTCACTAAAGCCTACCACACTTCTAGTGTATTCTGTACCCTCCTATTCATTTTCCTTAGTTTTATTTGCTAAGACATGTAGTGGGACAGCTTCCTTGGGTAATAAGTCCATTGCTCTTTCCTCCTATGCAGGCACAACAACACAGCTCTCCATGAGGCAATTCAGCTTGGAGTGGAGGGAGAGGAGTGCATCCGAGCTCTTCTACGGTACGTACTGTGGCTGGGCTTCTATCTCAGCTGCAGGCTACCACAGCCTGCCAGCACGGGCCTGAGTGGCACTGCTGAAGGGCCAGAGCCTGTCTGAGCCTCAGTGCTCTTACCACACAGCTGTGGCCCTGCAGGAAGAAGCACCCAGAAATCACGAAGTTACTCTGCATCAACATTTACCTACAAGCTACTTCACTAAGTCCAGTAACTTGCAATGAATTGAAGCAGTTTAAACCAATTTGTTCTTTATTTACAGCTGCAATGCAAGCATACAGAAGAAGAATGCAGAAGGGCAATCAGCATACGATTTGGCTGTTGCAACTGGAGATAATGAGGTTATTTCATTGTTTCAAGTAAGACTGGACAGAGAATGCTGGACAAACTTATGAAGCTCAGGAGTACTGGTCTCATCAAAGTGTTACTACAACAACCTTTTTCCCAAAACAGACCTGGAGGTTCTTTGGAAGCACCTAATCACGTGTGTTCAGTTCTGTCAAAATCCACAACCCAGTATGATCAGCTTGGACCCTGCAACAGTTAAATATTTCCTCCAAGATTCCCCCGTTTCTTTCCAGTAGTTCAGAGCACAATTCCTCACTGACTGCACTCTGTTTTGCAAATTTCTTTTCCTTTCCAAACTTGTGCAAGGAAAGGGACAAACCAAACCTTCCCAGGCACAAATAAATTTTCATGTCTTTGAAATGTCTTTAACACCTGATGAATGCTGCTTAAGAAAGTTTGACACTTGAACAACAGCACTGCATGCTCTAAATGATCAGTTTATTTTCCCTTTTGATGTTAAAACTGCATTCACTGCAGCCCATTGCAATTAAAGTCAGATTCTTGTCATCCAGAAAATCGAGTAAAATTACTTTGCTGTTCTGCCTTGAACTTTTATATATAAATGCATTAACATGAGGCAGCAGCCAAGTACAAACAGTTTATAACAATATCAGGCACACTAAGATTTGGTATAGTTCCATGTTATTAGTCACAATCCTAAATCCCTGAAGGATTTTTAAAAATCCTTTACCTTTTTGTGTCCCAAAATATCCAAAAGCATTGGTATATTCAGTACAAAAATGGAAATGCCTGTCAATTCTTGCCATAAATACAGGTTTTTAGCACTGGAGCTAGTGGTACCTCTACAATACAGCAATATCCCTAAATAGCTGGGTTTCAAAGACAAATAAAAATAGAATAAGAGAACAAGTAAACCGACAAGTAGTAATCCTTAGAAAAACAACAGGAAGGTCAGGAGAATCCCTGCAGAAAAAGATTATGTATGCAATGCATCAAAGCCCAGGTATTTCCCAGACAGACTCAAGTGAGGGAAGCAGAATTCAGTCTGCTTCCCAGAGAACAGCCAGTCTGGAAGCAGCCTTGGGGAACTCAGCCAACCAGTCACAGTGGCAGTGCCACAGTCCATGTACAGGTCAGATGTCACCGGCAAGTGTGAAGCGGTCTAGGCCAGATTCTTTATTTTACAACGCGTGTTCTTGGCTGCATCTTCAACCTCGGTCATCTTCTGAGAAATCTCCTTTTTCTGCAAAAAGTAAAAACAATCCGTTATTGTTTACCGCTAAATTGAGTATCTTTGAGCCCCAAGGGGAAATCAGGCTACATGTCAGATAGAGCAGAGGCTGAGAATCAGGAGTGGGCACACCATCTGATCCAACCCTAGTCTGGAAGCAACAAAGCACTTCGGCAACACTGTGCCAGGGAACGAGGCCGGCTAAACAGTCCCAAGACTAGAGATAAGCAACTCTTACAGCATCGCGGGGTTTGCAAACACACGATGGTCTCTGCGTACGTACAATTGCCTTTGTTATTCGGATTTTGTCCAGCTTCAGGAATTCCTGTAGCGTCAGGTTAGCAGGCTCTTTCTGAAGGGAAAGAAAACCACAACCTGCAGAGTGCTTTTTGTGCTCCTCCCTGGAAAGAGAGGGAGACAAGAGACGATAGAAGAGAGGACAGTATCTCACAGCAAGCCACTCGCGGCTGTTCTCCGGCTGGGGAAGGGGCCGGGGAAATCACCCCGTACTCACAGGGGGTCGTCGTCGGGCTCCCAGCCCTCCAGCTCCTTGAGGCAGAAAAAGCACTGAGCCACGTCGGGGCTGTTCTCGCTGGGGCAGTGCACGAACCCCGCCGCCGCCATCTGCGGGCACAGGAAGGGCCCGTCAGCGCCCGGCCGGCCCCGCTCCCGCTCCCGCTCCCTGGGCCCCGCTCTCCCGGCCCCGGGCTCACCCGCTCGGGCGTGCAGGCGCAGCCCTCGGTGAAGGGCCAGCTGCGGAAGGTGGCGGCCCGGGNAGCGGGGCTGGAAAGGGGCTGGGAAGGGAGCGAGGCGGGGAAGGCAACGGGGAAGGGCTGGGAAGGGAGCAGGGCGGGAGCAATTTGCGGACCAGGTGGCTTCCCGGGGCAAGCCGATGTAAGCGAAGTTGCCAAGACAAGAGATAAAGATGGCTTGGATAAAGATGGCTTGTCTCAGCCACTCACTCAGAGCTTATCATGGCAAGCGGGCGGGTCCGCAGAGCGGCACAGCTCTCGGTGGCAGCGAACGGGCCGAGCAGACTTTGTTTCATCCCCCGGCCTGGATCTGAAACCTGACACGGTTGCAACACCTCTCAGGAAAAGTGACAGGAGAGTGACATCTCTTTCGAAGTAGACTGTAAAGTATTACTTCTACGAAATGAATGACTAGTATGCAGAATGATCGGAGTATTTACCCAGCTCAGCTACATGAACAGGCACAATAAGGCGACTGAAGTATCAAAGCTCAGACAAGCCCCGCGAAACACTTGGGCTCTGCTGCCCTTCTGGGAACAGGTGAGGTTCCACCTTTATTCTCCAGGAAAACTGTTATGTTAAACTGAGCTGTGTTCGGCAGCTCTAATCATTGCTACAATCACTGCACAGCTCAGGGAAGCATGGAGTAATCGTGTCATAAAGCAGGGTGTATGCTGGCTCTTTAATCTCCCCTATGCTGGTTTCCGAGGCACAAAGAAGGAAGCAGAGGGCTAAGAGCACACAGCTTGTCAGTTTGTTTCATCACCTGGCTTGGAAGAGACCCATCCCTTAGAGAGAAAGCCATGGCCAGCCAAGTAGTGACCTTAAGCTGCTAAGCTTAAGAAGCATTTAAATTTCTCGGTTTTCAACATTATGGGGAGGAAGCATTATCTTAAGAAGATGCTGGAAGTGGCCCCTCTGCAGCCACAAAAGAGAGATGGAGCTGCAGCAGCTACTTCAAAGACTGCCAGATTCTGGTGCTGACCTAGTGAAGACAAGCAGAGCTCCCTAGCTGTTTCCCCAGACTGCCAGCCACCATCAGACTGCATACATGACCTCACACAGTGGTTTGCTGTGACCTCTTTGCAAGTCAGGAGGTTCTGGGATCGGGGCTGTTCACCTTTACCCAGACCATCAGTGAAGTGATGCTCGAGTCAGCCACACCTGTACCCACCAAAGCCATTGGGATCATCAGGGGAGGATACAGTAAGCAATTCAAAGGCACACCATATTTTCACAGGCAGCACTAACGAGCAGAGTCTGTAGTTTATAAAAGCACAGAAGATAACACCAAGGGATCAAAACTTACCCTTACAGTCCTGGGACTGTGCAATATAATAAGTATAGCTGTTAACTGGCTAATTTTCCCATAAATATGGGCGAATTAGCAAGAAACAAGCAAAATAGCAATATTTATCTCCATTCCCGTAAGCTTTATTGAGCTCATTCTTACCAGTCTTCCTGAAGAAGGAAAACACCTGAAGTGCAAAGGCTCAAAGGCATTTAATGACTTCATTGCCTTTGAGAATCTGGGAGTACATGAAGTACCTGGATAAAACAAGCTGTCTGCAGCACAGCAGGTATCCCAGGGCTATTATAACACTGTCTTCACTTGGCATTCTCCCTCTGATGGACAGAGCCACAGAGAAATAAGCAAAGAGCAAGAAGGTCCTCAAAATCTTCATGATAACCTTTGAGAACGTGATGCAGAACTGGTCATCTTCTTCAGACTATCTTATATCTCCCCATTCTGGCTGGAAAGGAAGAGCCTGCTAAGGCCTGCATGTGTGTGGCTTCTGTGTGGGCATCCAGTAGGGAAATAAGGAGTCTCTTGTCTTGGTCAGCTGCCCACACACCCTCTATCAGCCATACTTGAGTTTGCTAGATTTCAGTGAAATATGATGAAGAGACAGCTTAACAAACAGTATGACTTCAGGTAAGATTATCCAAGGGAAGGGCTTTAATTCCATTCATAAAGACAGGTATTTTTTTTCTTTCCAAGTACAGCTAACTCGTAACATCAGTAACATCAAAAATTTCCAAATAGCCATAAAAGCAGGCAGAAATGTGCATGGATGTTAGGGCACACAACCCTTGCATGGCCTGTTTTTCCCTCCCACCACCACTGTTTTTGTGTTGGTGATGATGTACATTGACTACATGAAAATACTTTGTGTCCCTCTCTCTTCTATCACCAAAATGAAGACTCGATTAAGGCAACTTCTACTATAGCCAGGTAACCAACAGGTGCACACAGTGGATTAAGAACAAAGGAGTCACATTTGGTATGTAGTTCTTTGCGGGCTTGATGTGAAAGGAACATCACAGTGGATGTGATCCACAGTTAAAAACACACAGACTGACCTTTGGTCAGTGCAGCTTTCTGTTCATCTGCACTGAAAGTCAGGGAGAGAGAAGCCACTAAACTGTGTAAAAGGAGAAGAGTCCACTACCAGAGAAACCATTTGGGGTTTGTATTTTTTTTTTAGTTCTTGGTTATTTCTATTTATTCCTTGCTCTCCTCTTTGCTTATACTTAGAACCATGAAATGACAGCCTAGGTGCTCCCAAGAACTGGATCTGGCCCACCTCTACCCTGTCCTACCTCCAGGCTGCAAGAAGATTGTTTCTACAAATCAGAGCTTGCATTTCAAACATCACCACCAGTGACTTTTGTTCTGAGTTTCTTCTTTCCAGAGTGCCTGTAGCAAGAGGAGGTGGGTGCTGGAGCCCACAAGTCTGGCTCTATAGTTAGAGGGGTTAGGGGCTGATCTGCAGCACCAACAACTGGCAGAGAGGTTGTAAGATTTCAAAGGGCTGATTCAAAGGTATGGTGTCCTAGCTTGCCTAGAGACAAACCCACTTGACACCTTGTTCCTGAACACAAAACACTGTGCACTACAAGAACTTCACATTGAGCACAGGGTCAACAAGGGGAAAGGAAGGCAGCAGGGAAGGAGCAGGAGAAAGGAGGTGGTGTCTCCTCTGAGCATTGTATTTGGGATCATGTGAATTCACACTCTTCACTATTCCTAAAACATGGTTCCAGTACTACTGTTCCAGCACGTGTACAGCTTTCCTAACATTAGTGACCAGCTACATGCACCAATACCTTGTTTCTCTTCACAGATTCAAGATGGGGTTGCTAGGAAAGCAATCAAATCACAGAAACACTGAATGATTTAAGTTTAGATGGTCATAAACAAGAACAGAAATTAAAAACCTGCAGCATTTTTTTGACAGGTTTCAAAATTTGAAATCCACGGGGCCGCTCTGAAGTGAAAAATATTTTTTTCTTGTTTGTCAATAAGGCTCTTCAAAGCAACAGTGCCAGGAAAATTTTCAAAAGAATTTCAGTCTTCCAGTGGTTTCAG
The DNA here is from genome assembly GCA_013400415.1 of Scytalopus superciliaris. Lineage (NCBI taxonomy): Eukaryota > Metazoa > Chordata > Aves > Passeriformes > Rhinocryptidae > Scytalopus > Scytalopus superciliaris. Next base: position 44,831 of record VXBX01000341.1, read on the forward strand.
TGTATTCCAGCTGGCATTTCCAGGCCTCCCCTTGGAGCACAGGAGTCAGTACTCTTGGATTGCAGTTTCAGCACACAACACAGCACCGTTGAAACCCGAAGTCCTAGGGACAAACACACGGGTGTGTTCCAGCTCTCTCATGACAGCCAACATCCTCCACTGAAAGCTGTGGTGGTTTTTTTTGACAGGTTGGGCTTTTCAGAGATCCCCAGACAGCTCTGACAGATTAGCGCCGCAGCCTGAGAAAGAATGCATGCTTACACTCCTTGCTGTCCAAGGGGTAATATTTGTCATAGAAATCCAAAATGTATTCCTCAGTCTTAAATCCAAACTTCTGGTAGAGCAGCATAGCAGGATTGCTTGCAGAAACGTGAAGGGTTACGTCTTTGCCCATGCAGGTCTGCCAAGGGAGGAGGGGAAGAAAAAAGAAGATATCATAGCAAGAGAACGAGACAGCCTCTGGAGGAATGCAGAGGTGAGGAGATTCATCAGTTCAGGTATTCAAATTACTGAGGAAATGTGAGAAAAATTGCAGGCCCCAACACAGAAATTACCACACATAGCAACAGCAAAGGCAAAGGGAATGCTGCTATTCCTGAACACCTTTGTTTCTGGGAATCATGGACTCTCTGACAATGAAATCAGGTTTGGGATTATAATTTGTCATCTTTCCATTGTCAATTACTAAAGTAATTGTTAATTAAAAATAATCTCGGTGTACAGCACTGATCTCAGATACTTAACAATGGCCTGAAGACAAAACATGAGAGAGGATCAGGAGCCTGAGCTCCTCCCTGTCAGCAAACAGAGCTGAGTACTCCGTGACCACTGGAGAAGCCCCAGGGCACCTCTGGGCTGTAGCACTGGAATTCCTGTCTATCCCACCCCGCTCCTCTCCCATCCTTCAGGGCACAGCACTCCCACCTCCTAAGCAGGCAGGAATTCAATTCAGACAGCAAATAGCATGGCTGAAGTTACCTTAAAGATCCCAGATTATTCTAGCCAGCAACACTGATAAGGATGCTGAAGTAATTTTTTCTGCTTTCATCAAGTGTTTTAATAGCATTCTGTATATATTGAATGTGTTGTAACTCTAAGAGGGAACAGTAAAATCCGTTAGAAAATCTCCAAAGCAGAACATTCAAAGGTAAAGCTCTCACAGGGGATTTAAAGAGGGAATGAAAGAAATAATTTGGAGCTGTTTTGGGGGAAATGGAAGTTTAAATGAGACCATTAAGAAAATGCAGTTTGGTCCTTTGGGCCAGATGCATTAAAGGGTAACTTCTGATAGCAAACCAGTCACCAATATTTGCATCAAAACATTTCCTGTTAAGTTATGCTCTTCTCAAGAATTCACCCCCAACCTCAGCACACTGATCCAAAAGTCAGGGAATTACTCTTAATCCAAACAGCATATCAAAGTGTCTCCAGCTATAGAGAGCAGACCCCAAGTAGGCTGCAAAGTAGCATCTACAACCTGGGATTAAGGAACAGAAGGTCACAACCACCACTTACTCTCCTGCATGACTAAATGCCTTCCTACCACTGACAGAAAGTCAGCAATGGAAAAATAAATCTAATGTGAGCCAAGTGTACAGTGCTGATCTCTCATTGCTAGTGAGCCTCATCAGTCTCAAATCTGCTTGGCTTTCTTCAACGTAATTTTATGGTAGTCTCCCTGCAAGCAGGATTACGTTAATTTGCTTCCTACAAAAAAGGTGTGTGGATTTTCTACAGCTGACTTGCCAATGCATCCCAACTCTGCTGGAGAGACAGTCTCCCAGAGTCCACCTGCTGGATCCCTGCAAACCCTCGTGCACTGGTCACACCTGTTCTCAGTGGGTGTTGACATCTCACATCAACAGACTACAGCTGAGGGCATTTTACTTCAACACTTCACCCAGAGATGCTTGCAAAATGCAAGGAGTGAATTTAAAGTGTATTGGTTAGTAGCATGTGTCAACACAGAGAAAAGAGGTGGACGCTGCAGAGTGTGTGCAGGTAGAAGTTACCCTCAGAAGGGGCAGATGCACTACCCTCAGTGAAAACTGCTTTTCCAAATCACAGATCACTGTTCCTAAAGCTCTGCCAGCACTCCCCTACCTTTCTTCAGCCAAATAAAGAAGAGAAGAAATATTTTCAATGGTGAGTTTTTGTTAGTGCAGCTCATCTTGACTAAAACAAGTCAACTAAAAACGTTTCTCAGCAGCAGCTCTGCCAAGAGAGTTCAGGGAGTGGTAGAACTGTGGGTCCTGAAGAGGCACAGTTGGGCTATGAAAAGGATGTATATCTGCATCCTTACTCAAAATTAAGATGGCTTTCCTGCAATTTAATTCAAGAAAGTAAATGAAAATAAGGCCACTTGAATAAGAGTACTGATTCAGAGATTTAATGAAGTTTAACTATTAATACCACCCATTTAGTTAGCTCAGATTAATTTTCCCAAGTGTTCCTGTGGAAGAAAGCCAGTACAAGCTAGTTTGAACAAACTGAATGAGGTTGCAAACACTTTATTTTCAACTCAGCTGTATTTGAACCAGAGTATTAAAAGTGAAAGTGAATAATTAAGATCAGTAAGTGGTTTAATACAACAGTCCTGGTCACAGAATAAACCTCCAAGTGTAGCCAAGAAAACTGCCATAGATTCTAACTGAACCTCCCCACTACTATCTCATTTTCTCCTTTAAACCCCCACATTTACAGTATTACTTTTACATGAACTACTGACCACTGAAGAACACAAAGTTAATCCCGAGTCAGTTGAAGTGTACAGCATCTTGCTAATTCTGAGGACCTGACCAGTATGGTTGTTCTTCTAAATACATTTTAGCTTCTGCTTTGAAAGTTATTTCCCCCCATAAATATTCACATGGGCTGCTGACAATCTGTGTGGGACTGTAAGCAGAGAAAGGGCAAGGTGAAAGAGCCAGAAAGGAAGAGCATAACACTACTTACTCTCTAATATTTGTATGTGTGCACACAAGGAAGAAGGGAGAGCTAATTTGGCAGAGTCATGGGACTGTTTCATTACCTGGATAAGATGGTAAATCATGAAGGTTGCAATCCCAGCTCTTCTCCATTCAGGGTGAACTAACAGAAAAGAGATGTAAGCTTCATTGTACTTCACATCTGGCACCATAAATCCAAAGGCAATGATAACTTTCCTGTAAAGGACGACAACACTGAAGTCTGGATATTGCAGGCACTCTGACAAATCAATTCCTATGCAGAAAGAGAGAAACAGCCATTGAAAACATTGCAAACCGAAAGAAGTGTCACACTTAGAAGGGAATTCAGAGGTTTAAGGATTTTTAGAAACATTCACTTGATCCCTTCCTTTTACCTTTTTTTCAAAGCTCTGATATAAAGAGATCACAGAGTCATAGAATGGCTGGGATTTGGAAGAGACCTCTAGAGATCATCTGGTCTCAGGCTCCCGCTAGAGCAGTCTTCCACTACTACAAATTATGCAGTCATATTTCCTGCATTTTGGGAAATCACAGGGCTCAGGACACTCAGAGTGCAGGGGATGAACCTTGCCTTGGAAAAACCAGCTGCCAGGTCATGGTGTCTCCCCTGCCAGATAAGTATGTAAGGTAAAAAGAGATGATTCAACAAAATACAGACACAAAATAAGACCTCCTTACTAGCAGTGGAGAAAGTAACAAAACTTTCAAGTAACTCAAAGATGAAACTAATACTTAAAACTCAACCCTCTTTGGAGGCAGTACACCTGCAACTGGGTTTCAGTTTTGGTAGCACTACCTGACTGTGGTTCTTATCTCTTTTCTTGACATCTCTTCTCCTTGCCTTGAGCTCCTGCTGCTTCCTCTTGTGCATACTCAGCTGTTCATAGAGCTGCACTGTGAACCTGACCACAGTCTTCAAGGCTATCAAAACACTTGCTTTTAGCATGCAAATTCTCTAATCTGGGGCATGAAGAAGCCTCTCAGGGAGTGGTGCTTCTGTGCGTCACAGGCTGGACACAAACACCTGAGGCTGGTGACTTCTGAGTGGAGTTTGTTGCCTTGCCTAATCACACTGCTGCTGCCGGCCTAGAGCATCCACACAGCATGTTAGCATCAAGCACTGAAGCTCAAGGCACTGAAGACTGACTGCTTGGTAATTTGAGTGGACAGACCCTAAATGAGATGCAAGACACAGTGGAGATGTGCCAGAAATGTTAGTTTCGGGTTGACAGTTGCAAATATATTTGGAATGTGAGATAACAAAACAGCAGAGTATGTTTTCCAGTAATCACTCGATGATATGCAAGACTTGATAAGGCACCAGGCACAAATAAGTGGGTGAATTATTGTCCTGCTTGATAGTAAGCTGGGTGGAGCAAGATGTGGGAGGAATTGATTGGCAATAGCAAACTGTGTTAATTATCTCAAAGCTGCCATTGCCTGTGGAGTGCCTTACAGCATGTCTGTACAGGAACGCTATGTTGCCCTGAGCACTGGCACCTATGAAATGGTGCCATCTTCTCAGTACACAGTTATTCCTGTAGGCAGATGCTTAGCTCAGGATGGTGTGCCCCTTGTCTGCTCCTGTTTCCCATTAGAGCACAAAGGCACAAGATGCCGTGAGAGACAACATGGGGGAATCTTGCTTCACATCAGCTTGTTTGCAATTACTACCTGCAACCTTGTTCCTGCCTTGTGAGGAGCAGGAAGAGCTCTGACTGGAAGGATTTGGAAGGGTAGAAGAACTAAGGCCTGGGCTCATTCCATATGATAAAGTACCAAGATCTTAAGAATTCAATCAATGAGAGCATCACTATTAGGAGGCAACTTAGCACACCCAAGAGATGTCATTCACTGATGATCCCCCGAGCCCACATGCTCCATGCTGCCTAAACTTAGGCCCTAAACTTAGGCAGAATTACAGCTGTGTGTCTGAACAACAGTGCTAGTTTAATGATGCTCACCCAGCTTCATATCCCAACCTGACCCCCAAGTTGTACCAGCCCATTGGAAAGCTAAACCCTTTGCATCCACAAAGACACTGGGCTTTACCTCCTGAAGCATCAACTCCTAACTTACCTCTCCTGCTAAAACAGAACCAGGGTGCAATAATCATATCCCAGCCTCAGAAATTTTTCACTGTGGAAGAGATTTTGATTCCTGTTTGGAAACTGATGGAAGTGTCAGCTTTCTGATTTAGTGATGAACAGTTCACAATCAGTTGGAACACACCCACACTCCTGTTAAATAAAACAGGGTGAGTCCTGAAGAACTTAATGAAGGTGAAACACAACTTGGCCAGAACTTCAAATGCATTATCAGAAAAGAGATTCAGGAAAGGTGTGCAAGGCTATTTCCCCTGAACTGTACAATTTGAACAATGGGTAGCACAAAGAGCTCAGATCGTGACTGCAGTATATGAGCACTGCTGAACTACAAACCCTGCAAATCAAAACATAAAGCAAACAGTTACTTGGAATAAAAGTGTGCACTGTTTGTATTGGGCTTTTCTAAATTAATCTGCTGCATTGTTTGCTGATCAGAAGCTGATCCATGCAGTAGATGAACATCCCTATTTCAGAAGAACTAAAGACTGCAGCCTCATAACTGCCCCCAGAAAGGGCAGCCACTGTCCCCAAACAGCCTACAGTTCAAGAAATAACACATACAAATTCAAACCCAGTACACACTGAGGGTTGAAGAAATAAAGGACATCACAGTGGAGCCCGCAGTTGTAAATTAAATTCACAGAATCATAGAATATCCTGAGTTGGAAGGGACCCACAAGGACCATCAAGTCCAATTTCTGGCCCTGCACAGGACAACCCCAAGAATCACACCATGTACCTGAGAGCATTGTCCAAACGCTTCAGACAGAAAAGTTCAGACAGGTTTGGTGCTGTGACCACTTCCCTAAGGAGACTGTTCCAACACCNAACTTTCACTCCAACACATCCAGCTTATCGCTGCTATGAAACCTCCCCACAAAGCTAATGAACAGTAAAACTGTTTACTTCAGCCCTTGATTCTGAAAAAGTTTCACTTAGAAAACTTGGATGCTTAAATTTAGGTCACTACTAACCTATTAGACTACTTCTATTGGCACCTATTTCTCTAAGTGCTGTGTTAATAGGGGCCTAATTGCCTAGTTCTACCTGACCTACATGACACAAAAGACACCAAATCCATCTCAAATGCATTCCTGTGACATCAGATAATGGTTTTCTAAGAAGTGAGCCTGACACCAACTGAAGAAAAACTTGGCCCAAGAATGTTTTTCTCTGAACAAACCCAATTTCCTTCTTACAAAACCAAGCACTGAAGGAATCTTACCAGGCCAGAAGAATTCATGGCACATGGAGTTTATAGTGGGGATGTGATTAGGGCGAACGTAGCAGTAATCAATGGGTGCTTCTGGCTCAGCCTTCCAGTTGAGATCATTCCTGTGTGGATATGCCTGGATTTCTGCCAGCAGCCTGAGTTTTGGGGGCTTTGTCTCATAATCACGCCTGCCAGGAACATGAAAAGCAAACACAAAAAGCAAATGAGCAACAGTAACTGCCACTGCAGCTGAATGGGTACTGCCCAAGAAATACTTTCTGACATGCTCAATTTAAAAAAAAAAAAAAACCAAAAAAACAGTCTTCTATTCATGTGGGAAAACATCACCCAGCTCAGGAAAAACACCCATGTGTCAGAGGCCAGGACATTTCCCAAATCCACAGCATGTCCAGCCAGCCTCTCCTTACAGCAGGAGTAAGGAAATAATGGTTCTACTCAGCTAAGTAAAGTTATCATAGGATATCAGAGTTATCATAGGATTACTGGGTTGTACTTTGAAGAGGAATGAGGAGCACTGCCCAGGAAAGGTGTCCTCTCCATGGGTGCACAAGCCAAGAGCAAACTCAATCCCTGATCATCTGTACCTGATGTAAGGTTTCAGGACACGGGATGTGTAAGGGCTGACAATACTGTGGTCTGCCAGCAGGTCTTCTGAGCCTACCAATCGATACAGAAACTTCGTTGTCTGCTGTCGATATCCCTTCATGGCAGGCAGCATTGTCTGTATGTACAGAAAAATGCAGAACATTTCAGGAAGATTAGTCAATGATTTAACATGGGAATCATATCAGTGGATGGAGAATAAGGGCCTTTCAATGTGACAGGATGGACTGGACCATGATGGTCGCACCTCTGTGGACTCTGCTGTGCACTCTCAAATGTAGTGCCCAAACCTATGAACTGCCCTTATCACTCAGAAAAGTGCTGCAAGTTATCTCCCTCCTACATAAACCATAGAGTATCCACCTGTTGGGGTACTTCCAGGCCTCCACCATCAGCATTTGGGCAGGGCTGGAGTACAAATACATCAACATTTATGGTGCTGACACTGGTAAGACAGCTGTGCTGTACGAGCATGTCCCAGGAAGAAAGGGGCTTATGACAGGACTGGTGAGGACACAGCCCCAAGTCAAAGTGAGTCTTCACATAATCCTTTTCACTCTGGGAATCAGATAACCTCAGTGTGACATTGCTGTCTGTAAGCAAAAGCTTTAGAATAACCAACCAGTGCCAAAAGCTCACTTAGATTTGGAAACACCCACCTGGTATCTGTCCAAGATCCTGAAGTCCTGGCTAGTAGTTCTGTATGTTGCTGGCCCTACTGGGGACCTGGAAACACCTCCTTCTTTGGCTCCATAAATCCCATCAACCAAGAGCAGTGCAGCATTCACAACTTGGTCTAAGTCAAAGAGTGGCAGTCCTCTTTCCCTCTTGGCCTGCCTGACTAACAGCTTGCGTCTCAGCCTTCGGGCCTCTGGGGTCATGCTCACAGCATTGGGACAAGCTTCCAGTCTCTTCAGCAGCAACTTTTCCTCATAGATGCTAACAGAGGTATGCTTGGGAGCTCTGGGTTTAGCATCCTTCTCCAGCTGTGGCTTCCTTTTGTCTCGTCCCCTCACCTGCAATGATGTGTTTGACTCTTCAGGATCTTCACTGTCACCTTCCATCCGTTCTATTTTCTCTTCTTCACTCTCCACCTCTTGCTTGATCTGCTCAGCTGTCTTCACTTTTTTTCTACTTGCTATCATGGTGCCAGCACCAGCTGTCCCACTGGGAGGGGGCACATACTCTATTCCTGGATCTATGACTCCATCTCCTTCAATTTCCTCATCATCTGTTGAGCAGATCAAAATAATCCAGGGGGAAAAAAATTTAAACATCAAAGCCCCATTTCAAAAAAAGTTCACAAGACTCTTCTGCTAGGGAAAAAAATGTGGATTTACCCAACACACTTCATTTTCTATATACTTCTGGATCTCCTGATTTTGGACAAGGAAACAGTGTAAAGAGTCCCGTTTCAGGACACAGAATCAATCCTGTTCCCAAAGTGTCTTGCAGTTTAGCATCTGAAAACAGAACCCTTTCCTGAGCTGCAAGCTCATGCTCTTTGACAAACATTAAGTTGCTGAAAATTCCTGAAGACTGGGAATCAAATGGTCAAACTGGTGAGCTGTATCTTCAACTAGCACATCCTGGAGAAGTTCTGTTCCTCTGCAGAACCTGACTATTCTTCCTGCCATCCAGAAGTGCTTTGGTCTACCTCCTTAAGGAACTAACAGCATTCACCCTGTATCACTGCTTTACAATCTGACCCAAATTCAGCATCCGTTAATCAGGATGTTCAAACTTATAAATTTACTGGGACATTAGCATGAGAATAAAATTTCTCGCGTTAAAAACATCTGAGACAAAACTAGAGTTGCTATGTAACAGTGTAATCCGTGTTGCAGTGAAGTGCTTATGCTGAGTGGTGCATGTGAAATCTACCCACTGTTTATTCAAGATCCCTCAGAAAACAATAATTAGGGTTTCTTCTGGCCCTAGAAGCTGGTGATACAACTGCAGAAAACCAGTCAATTCTCATCCTCCACTAAGACAAACAGAGTATTACCAGTTACTTTCCATCTTATCTTGAAAAGATCCTTCAGTTCGCTGGGAGCATCTGCCTAGAGAACTACACATGCTTCATTACTGAACAAAAAACATGGTGCCTCTTACCATGAAACAGAGCCTGCGGTGGCATGACATCTGGGATGAGATCTGCTTCTGAGAGAAGGCTGGGAGTAGCCGAATGAGAGGCTGGAGTGCCAGGAGCAGAGAAGTCCAGCGATGGGGAAGGAGAGGGGCTTGTCAGAGGTGTGCGATCTGATGAGCTCAAGGAGGAGAAGTCAATCACCTCTCCCTTCTCCAGGACGATATCGGGACGGCGGCATCGACTGGTGAATTTAACAGGAGTGGAGGAAGTACTCCGGTCCAGGAAGCCGGCTGCCTCCTTCTGGGCTCTCCGAATATCCTTGGCTTCCTGGGTGCGAGATCTCTTCTCCTTCAGTTCCATGGCTGATTCGACCGGATTGCGGCTCACCCGCTTTCTGAGTCCCTCCACAGTAATGATCGGATCCAGGGGTGGCTTTGAAGCTGCTAAAGAAGTAGTTTGCTTATTCTAACAGACACTGAACTCCTGCAGTCACTGGATACTTACTATACATCCAGAAAAACACATTGGCTACAAATCTTAAAGGATGTATTTTCAATATGTACAAGAAATTCACTCTGGGACATGTAGCATTAAGACAATGCAGAACTAAATTCTCATTAAAGCCCCAGTCTTGTTCTTTACACAGAGGAGAACTTGCATCTAGTGACAAAAGACATTCCCCAGGGTAAAGAGAAGTAGAGAAATTGGAGATTTCAACTGAAAAAAGAACAACCCAAAATACTCTGTACAAACCTCAAAACCCTTTAAATCAGTTATCACAATGCAAAAAGGTAATAAAATTTAACAGGCTTCTCACACTTCAGTATACATACCACAGTTCTCTTGAGTCAACCTTTGCAGCAGAACAAAACTAAGAAACTGTCCATGCACACAAACATATGGTTTTAACTAGACTTTTCCCGTGGCTTCCAGCTCTGGACCAGCTACACACTGGGGACAGTTACCTTTTGCCTTTAGGGCAGATGCAGACAGCTTCTCTCCTTCAGGTTTCATTGTTGGGGGTTTGTTATGAACCAGTTTCCACCATCCTGGTTCTCCAAATTCCTGTGCCCCTGAACGGAAAAACAAGGGGCTCCCTACAGAGAGACAGCCAGCAACTGTGCTCCACCACGTTGAGGTCTTTTTCCTGTGGTGGGAGAGGAAAACAAGTGTTAGGTCCCCACTAGACAGCTGTGCTTTCATCCTGGAGCCTCCTCCAAGACAGAAAGGGCAGAGTGCTTCTGCCATTGGCACTGATGCACACACACACTGGCCTACTTCTGAAGCACCTTTTTGACCACTTGGAGACAGGGATCTGCATTTAAACCTTTCAGTCTGATGGGCAGTGTACTCTACTGGGTATCTGAGTCCTTTCTGTTCCTTTCAGAACTGGTCCCAGGGCTAACTAAGATGTCACTTGGGGAAGAACTGAGAAGAAATATTAAAGAATTGCCCCTGTAGCCAATACCTGAGGTACTCCCTTGAACACTGGAGAATCTGGTTCATGCTGCAGAGTCCAAACTCATAGCTGCACAGGATCTCAGGATCCCTTCTTGCCTTTGCACACCTCCACTAGCAAAAACTTCCATATTCTGGCAAGGCTTGGCTGAGCAGGTATTCACTCCTGCCCAAGTGTTGCACTTACACACCTTGGGTTACTGAACGTCGAAGGTGGGGGATTAAACTCAGGTGCCCCAGCTCAAAGTCTGGAGTATTACAGTAAATCTGGATAAGCTGTACTTTAATATGCCAAGGAAGAAAAGCATTGCACACCTTAAACCACTACACATGTGATCCAGCTGTCTCTGTTCCATCAGTGGCTTGTCCAGGCAAGTGGGGAGACTATGTCTGAGGCCAGTAATCACTCGCCTGAATTGTAATCAGAGCAAGGAGTGCCCAGTTCCCAGGGCAAGTCTCAAAACAATGGGCCATCAGCTGCCTCACTGCCAGGGTCCCTGTGATCTCTAGACAGGACAAATGCCAACATTTCTGAGAACAGAGCAAGGAGGCACAGACAAGCAATGAAAGCAAAGCCAAAGAGCAAATCTGGTTAGGGAGAAAGACCAGACCTTTACAATAGAGAAATCCCTGCTGAAGAAAAGAAGCTGCAAAGTCAATCAAATCTACAACTTCGATAGCTTGCTCAGTTCCTTTCCTGACTTCATAGCACATGCATTAACAGTAATGCTTGGGTTTGACAGCTTCAGCATGCTCAGGAAAAAAGTGCCAGTCACCCACACAGCAAAGGCTGCTCTTTACAAGAGGAGTTCCTACTCTGACAGCTTCTTCACAGACACTGAAAAACATTTCAGTGGTTTGTAAGATGTCCCATGTAAAAACCATTTTATTAAGATCCAAAACAATCTAAAAGGTGAGGCTCAGTTCTTCTTACATAACTTGGTGCTTGCAAGCTTTATAGCCAAGTAATGTGGTACTTTGCTGGGCCACAGTTTTGTCCTTAAAGCCTTGTGATACCAGGACTGGCCCATCCATTGTCACTATTCAGAAAAACTCAAAGGCTTTGCAGGTTCATTTGCTACCCAAAGGAAGATAAGAAATAATCCAAAAATACATCCATTTGTATTGCTTTTGTGTGACATTCTTGGGGTTGTTCCTCCCCAGTAAGAAAGGTTTATTCTTTCTCAAGAATCTGCCTATTTGCAGATTCCCAATATTAAATGCTCCAATTTTCTCACTAGTGAAGCTCAACAGAGAAGTTGGCAAATGAATCAGGTTCTTGTCCATCTGAATAGTAAGTTTTAATTCCTTTGGTTCACCAACCAGACCTTCAGGGATACATCATGTCTTTACCTGTTCCCTAATAAGAAAGTCCAGTGTTTCTCAATAAAAGCACAAATATCTTCTTTCCATCTGAAGTACCCCTGACGGCCACTTCCTTCCAGAGACAAATTGTACATTGCCAACATGACAACCTGGAACAGAAAATGTTGGAGACAAGTGAATTTTTTTGGTTTTCTCAGCTGAACTGTCCCCACAGCTCACACATACACACAAAAATCTTTGCTCCCTTATAAAGATCTTATTTTTGCAACACCTCACAGGCAACTTCTGCAATCCATCTTCTTAGTTTCATGCTGCCTATTCTTGTTTTTCTATCGTTAGATGCACATTTGCTCAGATTTCTCCATCCCAAGGGAATAACAAGCTGCCTAGTTATGAAGGTTTATGGTGAGACACAAAAATTTTGCAGCTGTTGTATAAATGAATTACAGTACAACTGGAGTCTGACTGTAGTGTAGGGAAACGGTCTTTCAAAAAAAATGGTCACAAGTAATGCCACTATCTAACCCATCAGAAATAAAATTATCTAATCCATCAGAAATACACTTACTATTACCTTCCAAACTGAACAGACTGCAGACTCTCTGTAAAATTACAGATCTCCTAATTGTTCCAGGTATGCAAGAATCAAGTGTGTCTCCAGGTGACTGCCATTAAACAGAAGCTGTTTACGCCTCATTCGTGCACTTCACAATCAAATTCACTCTGACCTGTTACATACCTAAACTAAAGGGCAGGTGTGAAAACTATTGCACCTCTTAAATAAATCCCAGGTGACCAACTGTTAGTTACAATTATTTAATTCATTTGAATACAACTAAAATCAGCTGGACTGGGACCATCTTTCAACAATCATGTAGCCTTGGCTTGGTACTACTTTCAATAAGGATTTATACTTCACCCTCAGAGGAGCCTGAGATGTGTTTTTCTTAGGGAGATAGGTCTCTTCACAGTGCACCTTAGCTTTCTGGGATAAATAGCTGAACATGTCAAAATGAGGAAACATGAGCAGCTTTAGTGTCCCCTGTATCCTATTTCTGCCTCACAACCCCTCTTAGTTTGGTAGCTATTTAGGATTTTGTCATTTTTTAAATCATGTGGTACAGTGTCTCAGGACTTCAAAAACAATTCTCTCTTCAACTGGCTAAGGATAAGGATCTGTTGAGGCCACATACTCTGAAAAAAAATACAGAAATCACTGTCTCCATTTTTTTCTGTTTCAGATAAGTCAATTTGAGCACTTTCTTCAACTTATACAGAAGCAGCAGCAGCTCTGCCTGCTGGAAGCCTAGGGAGGTAGTCATAAGTCAGCTTTCTCACCCATTTTGATTTTATCTGCCCCTTCCCCATGCCACTCTGAAGAGACCTGGGCATAATGCTAGCAGTCTTCACTGTCCAAATCAGTAACTTGGTGAAACTGCTGGTCTGCCAGCCATGCTAATTTTTTTCCCTGCACTAGCCACCTCAAGAAAGCACTGTAGGAGCAATAACTGATGTTTTAAATTACCTTTTATGAGACAACACACCGCTACTGTCCTAAAGGATGCACACAGATGTCTCTCACATAGTGCCCAATGCTCAGCATGAGGAAACACTTACAGCTGAGCAACAGCTCCTGCCAGATCAAGTGCATTTTGAGCACAGGCAGCTGGAACTGTCTGCCTGTCCCTCAAGCACTCGGCATGTGATGGGCATCAGTCACAATGGTCAGCACCTGGTCATTGCTATGTAATGCAGATTATTTTGATTGCTCAGGGTTGCAAGTCACTGAAATAGTGAATCCCAGCAAGAACTGCATAAGCAGCCAGGTTGGAGCTTTGTATTCAGGGAGCTGGCAAGCTTTCTTGTTTCTATGTTGCCACCTCAGTCATTTGACATTTTCTTAAATACAAAAAAGACTGCTCATGCCTGGAAGCCAAAATCTTCCTGAAGCCATGAATTCATGAGCAACATAATAAAAATAAAATTAAATAAAAAAAGGTAAATAAATAAGGAGAGCAGCTTATATGATTATTTTTCAATTTACCTGCCAAATGCTCAAGTTCTCATATGCAGGCAATCCTCAGCTAATTAATTTCTGAAGCTCATGCAGATGCTTCTGTCTTACCTATACCTGGTCTTCCTTTTCTAGGTAGTACACACAGAGCAAACAACAATTTTAGAAAGTCCCACGGTTGTTCTGCTGGCACAAACACTTTACTTACCTGTTGCCATGTTAATCTCAGACGTTCAAACTGCTCCTTCCCATCCTCTGAGCAATCAGAGCAAGTAAATCTGAAAAAGTTATCTCCTTTGAGGTAGCTGAGCTGTTCTCTCAGTTGACCTAAAATGAAAAGGCAAAAATCAATCCCTCGGTCCTTTTATAAGAAAAACTGCTGCAAAGGAAATTTTGATTTCCTTCAACATCAGGCAGAGAAAGTACTTTTTTTGCCTTCTCCCCAGAGGCCAAAGACTCAGGCAGTTCCTAGGAAGCATCAGACCTTGCTGTCATGGAAGGCACAGATTCATTTCACAGTTGCAGCAGCCAGTGGTGACCAACTGAAAAGCACATCATCAAAAAAGGGCATTCTACATAACATCTGAATGGAGGTACAAAGCCAAGGATTGCCTTGTTTCTGCAGCATTTCTCATTCCTCCTTGCTTCTCTGAGATAACCTATAGACTTCAATATCTGTTTTCCCACCCTACTCAAAAAAAAAGAAGAAAAAAAAGCTGACTTGTTAAAAAAAGTATGCCACTGCAAAGGCTGTCAGTATATACATTCATTGTCTTCCATGTCATCTTTCCACTCACTGCTATGTGTCTTTACAGCTCTCTCTTTCCCTGTCCACAAACTCATACTGAAGTCAGATTCCTAGTCCCTGTTTCCAGCAGCCTCTAGGATGCACTGCAATAGACATGGCATGAAGCTTTAAGGTGGTTTTTTTCCTCTTATGAGAGAACATCTTTTCTTGAGACTGAAAGTCACAAGAAAAGCCCAGCATTATCAAGAAACACTTTTTCTTTTTGCAGTTGATGCATTAGATCCCAAATCAGCAAAGCACTTCAGCATATGCTTTGCTCTGTAAAGCTAAACCTGCAGAAGCATTTGCCAGAACAAAAGCAACAGAATCACCTGTAAAACCCCACACATCCAAAGTTACAGGCTCTAATTCTATATTTCTGCAGAAGAGAAAAATAGTAAATCAATCATATGAATCAGGACTTCTAAACTCACCCAGAGTTAATTTATACAAATATGAAAAATTGAAAAAAAGACATCCCAGGATAGGGAAACAGTTAAGACTACAGTGTTTCTGAAAACTCACACGCAAAAGGTATTTCTCTGCAAGTATGTCATCTCTCTTACTGTATAATGACACCAGAGCAAGCATTTTTAATATATGAATGATCTACTTCCACAACGAATTGCAGAATTTAACTATTAAAGTTGAATTTAATATGTCACCTATGTTAGATGGGGGGGAAACCCCCATAGTTCATAGATTAACAGAATTTTTAAATGGCAATTTAATGTAAAAAAGTGATTACTTGTGTGAGCATGTAGGCAATTTTCACAAGTGACAACTGAACTCCGTGTAACTTAGCGATTAGGAAAGAGGACAGTATTTCCCTTTCACAGCTTGTTTACATTGCACATTTCCACCTAGTTACTGTTGCTTTGCAATTGGCTTTTTTTGCTCTTTGAATTTGTTCCACAGCAACTGGAGAGAGGAGCACCTTTGTAAAATAAAACAAATAAGAGTGTTAAATCAAGTACTCCAACATAACTCATGCTACCTTTAACTTGGCTGCTTTTTTTTAATTAACACATTTCAAGTTAATATTTCCCTTTACTGAACAGTAATTGAATAGTACAATGCTGGTTTCGTTATGTTAACATCTAAACACTCACTAAGCTTGAGAGATTTCCACACTAACTTTTGGCAAATTCTGAGAAGGTAAAAAGGGCAGCTATGACATATCTGGAAGACAGTTGCCACCAGAAGGGTTCAGTATTTCTATCCACAAAAAAAAACAAATTAAAAAACCCACAGAAAACCCAAATCAAACCAAACAAAAATACCCATACCAAAACAAAAAACAAGTTCTTAGCAATATCTAACTTTTGGATGTAATAATAGATCAGATAATCCAGAATTTAGTAAGTAAAATCATCTGTTACACTGCTAACAGCATGTATCTTATGTTAAGTGCCAGAGCAGAGGGATAAAGTTCTGCAGCTTGCTCCAAATGCCTCCCAGAGCTGGCTGCTGCAGGCTGGACATGTTTCTGTGAAAGCCAACCTCAATACACATCAGTGGGAAATCATTAAGGTTGAGATTTAGGCATATGCTCCATAGATGTGACAAATCAACAGGGAAAAACAAAAAAGCAACACCATCACAAAGTTCTTTTCCTCCGCAGAGCTTTACAGCACGGGTCATTATTTTTATCTGATAGAGCAGACAGGCCAAGCCACTTGGCCAAAGTTCCCTAAACAGCTGCAAGACTAAGGGAGGGGGAGGTGTGTATGTTTGTGAAGTCACACCCTTATTCTCTTCTAATTAAAGAAGACCATCCGATTTCCCTGCAGAGAATACCAGCTTTGGACATACACAGAGCTCATGGATTGAAGGTATAATACACACACTGCCACTGGGCTGCAGGGCTCCATGCAATGCCAAGACAGCTCTTCTCTACCAACACAGGATGGGATGCAGCTAAACAAGGGCTGCCCAGTAAAACAGGTATGCAGGACAGCACAAACACTTTGCAAACAACAACCACAGCAATGCAAGTGAGGCACAACACGACTGGCAGGCTTACTTGCTGGAATCCACTTCTGGCACTTCTCACAGTAATAGGACATCTCCTCCATCCAGGATGCTTCGCCTTCGTCGCTGTTCAGAGAGTCCCCGCTCTGGTCATGCGATAAATCCACCGAAGCCTGGTCCTCAGACTCGACAATCAGGAGGGTCTCCCCTTCCACCTCACCCTCCTCCAGGCCCTCTGAGGTGGACGTCCTGGTGGCTTCGTCATCTTCCCGGCTGAGCAGCCCACTCATGTGAACATTATTGGCCATCCTAGATGGTGCTTGCAGTAACAACAAGCTACTCCTCCCCACCCTGACAAGTCCATCCACACTGGATGTGCCAGCCAAGTCTCCTCAGTTGAAGTACCAATGACAGAGGAAATGTTTTTTGTCCACCCTAAGGGTCCCCTTAAGGACTGGATTATAATCTATACAAAATAAACAGTCTTTCACAGATTACCTGTCTGCTAAAACAACTAGTTAGATACAAATGACGTCCAAAGGTTTAATCAAGCTTCTAAAGACCCCGGCCTGTACCTAGGACTGCTGGGAACCTTTTTCCATCAGTGCCTGGTCTCTTTCTTCCATAAGCTGCTTTGTCAAAGCAATCTGCTCTTCTAACAGGCGAATATTCTCCTTTTTCTGATTCTGACGCTCAAGATCTCTGAGTACTCCATTTCGCAGCCTCTGAAAACAGAAGGTTCAGATTTTATCACAGCTCTGTGACACTGAAGGTGATTAACCCCACCCAGGCTCCGATCCCCCCTGCAGGGCTGTTCACCCTGCTGCCTTTGCCATGCCACTCAACCTGGTCTGAATCTTCAGGAGCCAATATACAGTATCAAAAAGCCAACAGCACTACACCAAAAAGTGCTTTATTTGCATTCACTTCAAATGAGTGGTTTTACTAAACAGTAAAGTTATTGAGGAAAAAAATGCTATGCACCTGTAATTCCCATGCCATGCAAGATGGATGTGATCTATAAGATCCTGTTATCTCTGCCCTAAATCTTCACCAAATTGGAATAGTCTCCTCAAAACTTCTCTGCTTGGAGAGAAGTTTGTGACAAACTGGAAATTATTTTGAGAAAAATTGTCATGTGTCTTCACCTGCTTCTTTCTGTTCATGTCTTAATAAAATACCCACCGCCTGTTTATGGCAAGCTCTTGAAAAAGCAAGGCACTTCATAAAAAAAATATCCCTTTAAGCTAAAATGTTCATGATAAATCATATAAATATGTAACATGTATATAAATAAAAGAAATATGTAACGTGCAACACGCACCAGCAGCTTTCAAACTGGTGTGTGAGCCCTGCAAAGGGTGTAAAAAGCCCTAAGAAAATCCCAGCTGCTCTTTGTTTCCTTCATATGCTTCTCTCTCTCTGCTACCTGGACATTTTTATTCACATTGATACTTTGATAGTTAGGTGAAATGTTTAACTTTTGTATCTCACCGGGAGAATGTTAAATAAATGAAACCAAAACTGGTGAGATGGATTGGAGTGGGATACAGGAGGGGAGGGACTTTCTCTGGACATTAATCTAATAAAAAGTTCCTTCCCATCAGCTTCCATCAACCATACTCAGGCTACAAATTATTATCACTGAAGACAATGTTCATCAACTTGTGATTACATTACTATTAGTCAATAACAATTAATAAGTGGGGAGATACAATGTAACTGAGCAATTATATCAATAATGTAATCCTTTTTCCTTCACAAATCACAGCTGTTCTGCAATCTTTCAGATTGTGAATGTATTCACTTTGAAAATGAACAGTTTGCAAAAGACACCTGTATAATTTGAGTATCACAAGTGACAAAGAGCTGTGAAAAAGTTAATTTTCTCACCTTCCTCTCTTTTTGAAAGTTAGCCCTGCTTGTCTTCTGCATCAGCTTAGGAAAGTGTGTGCAAGCTCAAATCATTTTGGGCCTGGCACATCAATTTATAAAAGTCAAAAGTGTATTAATCTCCAATAAAAAAAATCTTAAATAATCCCTACACCAGGGCTGTGAAATATCCATGTTATTTATTTCCACTACATTATCTAAATAACTGGATCTCTACAGTATGAAGCCATTATTGCCCAACTTGACCATGAAGAACTATAAAAAGAAAATCTGAGATTTCATTTCTAAAAAACAAGCTTTGAGCCTTGGCACTTATGAATAGCAATTTAAAAATAAGTTAAGCTGATGGCTAGAAGGGAAAAAAAAAAGAAGAATCAAGCATTTTGGATTCACTCCTGCAGCATACTAAGGAATGTTAATATCCTGCAAACATATACAGTTTAGCGCCATACTCAGCTTTTTGGGACATCACTTCCAATTTTTGAGTACTGGCTTGTGAACCCATCCCCATATGTACAGGCCAGGCACTTCTGAAGTCATGAGTTCCCTACACAGAGTTCAGGGTTGCGAATCCTGTGGCCTTGCCCATGCCTGGGTATATGGAAGAATGGCAAAGAACAGACACTGGATCTGTCACCCAAGACCTCCAACATGTTTTTTCACTGCCCATCTCGATGTTTTGACCCTTCCATCTCTAGGACACTCAGCAGAACTGCTGGCAGCCTGGGAGCAGTGACACTGACACCCTGCACAGCAATGGCTGTTTCTACAAGTGGAAAAATAAGTTACACCAGACCTATGGGGTGAAAGCTGCCCACTTGTTTGGGAAGCAGAGGATGTCCCCATGCAGAAGCTTGCAGCAGCCACCACGATTGTAAAAACCACAGCAATTTAATGTTATTTTGCAAACCAAGCAACAGCTATGGCACAGAGCAGCAGGAACAGGCAAAGGGCAGCAAGACCCTCCTTTCTTCTTCGTATCAGAAACGTATGAAGCAGCCAGAGGGTATTAACAAGTCAGCTCATCCGCTGACCACCACTCCCTTACTGGAGGGGTATGTCACACACTAGTAGAGCACAAACCATAAACTTACAGTTGTGCCCTTAGTTTATCAGTGTTTTGCACGAGTCACAACGTGGTCTCCCTATGAAGGCACTTCTGTCTTGCTAAGTGCTCAGCACGGATCCTGACCAGGTTCTCTAATCAGTGTCTATTTTCATGCTCCTCCTTCACTCTATTGCCCGAGGTGTTACTGCATGACACACAGATCCTGCCCTGACAGTGGCATTACTTATTTACCTGCAGACTGTTTTATGTTATCCCTACAGAACATTCTGTAAGCCTTCATTTATTGCCACCGTCTCGCCATGAGATGGAGAGATATTGGCCAAGGATTTAGTTCAAAAACACCCATGAAGTTTAGGTGTCTTACTGAAACACCCAAGGGTTATGCTCTTCAGACCATGTGCCGTGCTTCGCTACCTGCCCCTGAAGGGAAACGCACAGGATGGGATTAGGGAGCTGGTGCAGGTACAGGAGCGTGAAAAGGGCAGGTGCAAAGGCAGGAAAACACGGGGAAGGGGTAGGTGGTGGCGAGAGAGCCACGGGGGGCAATGCAGGGGAGGCAGCACCGGCACGGCAATGCAGTGGGGGCACAGCTCCGGCCTCTGGGCACTGGGGGGGCGGACAGTGGGGCACGGGCTGCCCGCCGGGATGGAGAGGCCTGGGCTGCCCTCAGGCGGGGCAGGGCGGAGGGACGGATGGAGGGAGGGAGGGATACCAGCATGGACGTGGGCAGGGAGCAGGGGCACGCGGGGCTGAAGCTGCGGGCACAGAGCCGGGCAAAGGGGGGCACAGCGTGGCCATGGGGGTGAGGCAGGTGAGGCCGCAGGTGAGGCCGCAGGTGAGGGGGGACCCCCGGGCCTGCGCAGCTCCCCAGGCGCTCACCTCCAGCTCCCGGCGCTGCTGCAGGTGCACGGCTGCCACGGTGGCGGCGGAGAGCAGGGCGGAGGCGGCGAGCGCCAGGCGGGAGCCCCGGGACATGGCCGGGACCGGCGGGGCCCCCTCAAGCACCGCGGCCCGCCCCCCGGCGAGCGCCGAGCGCGCCGAGCCAGCCCAGAGCAGCCGAGTGCCGAGCACAGGCGGGGCCGAGCGCAGGGCGGGGCAGGCCGGGGCGGGATTGTAAAAAGGGTTTCAGGTTTTGTTGTGTGAGGGTTGCGCTTTCCTCGTCCGGAAACGCCGGACTGTGCAGGACAAGCGGCTGGAGGGAGAGGTTCTTCCCGTTGCTTGGTTTCTTCTCGCTGCCCAGTGTGCGGCCCCGGGGCCCGGCGCTTGGCAGGTTTTGGTGCTCCGGAGACACAATTTACGCGCCTCCCGGGGGGCTTTTCCCTGGCACCTCCTCTCGGGAGTCCCCGAGTGCTTCGCAGACAGAGGGATATACCTGTTTCCGGTGCTCCCGTAGCGGGATGAATTAAGTGAATGGCTGTCAGGAATGGGGCTGATCCGCCCCCCTCTGAGGCGCTCCAGGCCTCGGCTGGGCCACCTCAGCCCTCCAGGCCGCTTTCCCCTCGAAACACTCGGCCCTGGGTTCTGTGGAGCCGACACATGCTCAGCCGTGCCCCTGAGAAGCAGAGAGCCTGTCAGCAGTCCCTGCTGGCTGCCCTGCCGCCCAAATGAGCATAAAAGTGCACAAAAGTGACCCTCGGGAATGCATCAATCCAAAGGATGTCTTAGTGGGGTGACGGGATATACCAGGAGGTGTCTAAAACCTTTGTGGAGGTCAGGGAACAGCCATCCACCGTGTCCCACAAGCTTAAACCAAGCAGGAGAAGGTTGCAAGATGTGGGGCTGAGCTGTGGAAGTCATTGCTCTGGTAATCCAGAAGCTGAACCTGCCTGTGAGTTCAGAAAGGGACTGTACAAATTCGTTGACATCTGGATGCTGGTTTTGCCTCATGAGCTTCTTAAACCACAAATGAATGAGAAGGTGGGAGGTTTGTTGTGAAAGATGTAGGCTTATTCCTGACTTCTTCCTGTGCATTTTTTTCTTTGTCTCCAAGCATCTACCACAGCTCACTATCAGGCAGAATGGTAGGGCACAAAGAATCTCAGTCTCAGTGAGTGCCACAGTCCCTGTCTCAAAATTGGACTTAGGTATTTCCAGGTAGAGCTTAGTTGCCAGGGGATGGCTAGGACTCATCCCCAGCCCTGTCCCGAGTGGAAGAGGAAAACCAAACATGTGAAGCTGATCCCTCCTCTTTATAATCTTTTTCATCCGTTTGCTGAATAAAAGTGATTAAAATGAAAGGCAAAACTAGTGGGAATTATGGTATTTCAAGTGAGTCTCATAGTTTTGCTCACACTGGCGTGTTTACTGTCATTAATGTTTATGCATAAGTGCTTATAAAATGTCCAAGGCCAATGGGGTGCCAAGAACAGGGTCAGGCCAGAAGCACAGCGGGTGTGAGCCAGTGCAGCACTCCTGGCACTGTGGAAACATGCAGCTCTATCTGGCTGGGAGCCAAGTGACTCTACCCAGCCCTGCTATTAATCACTTGAGGGGCTAAAATCCCCAGGCAGGGTGTGTTGGAGGCTGTGCTTTCACAGCCCGAGTTTCTTCTGTGGTAGGTCAGGTGTTCCAGCTCTCCTCCCTTTCTCCCAATGGCTGGGCCTTGCTGAAGGGCTCACCTTCTCTGTTGTGGCCCTGCTCTTCTGTTTTGGGGGGTTACTCCCTTTCCATGGGGGTTACTCCTTTTCCTTGTTCAGGGAGAGAACCTTTTCCAAACCCAGCCATGGACCATGTTTAAAACCCTGCAGCAGCAACAGTGTGGAAAAACCCACTTTCCTTTTTCTGAGACACTTTTCCATCTGGGTTGGATAAGCCTGGCCAGAGGCAGGGGGGTGTAGATGATGAAGGAGGGAGGGCAGGAGTGCCCAGTGTGATACCAACTGCTTTAGCTGGTGGTTGGCAGAAGGACAAGAGAGGAGATTTCAGAGTGACCCCAATGAACACAAGCTTGGTGACCCCAGGATTGTTGCAGAGACATCTCGCAGGGCTGACAGGGTATGTCAGACTGGCAAAGCACTGGTAACTTCTTGTGAGGAGACAGGCTGCATCCATGTTGCTCCCAGAGAGTGAAGCAGAAAGTGGGCTTGAGCTGAGGGAAACATAGTTCAGGAGGGTTTCTTTCTTGGCTCTTCTGGGGAAACCTCCATGTGAGGAGGCAGGCTGCCAATAGCTGGCTCCTGGTGTGTTATGTCCATACCTTTCCTTGATGCCCTCTTTCCTATGCCTTGGTTCATTCTTTGCTGGCTTGGGCATATCAGGGCACACTGGCTCATGGAGATGGGGCTGAGCACCAGTCAGGGAAAGGTGGAGTCACATCTAAAGGAGACTCTGAAAAGCTGAAGGCCATTTTCACCCTGGGCAAACAGCTCAGATCTGTATAGTGGTCTTGGATAACACATCTTCAGTCCATTTTCAGGGGGCATTTTTATCCTGGATTCCAAAGAAAATTAAGCTTGTACAACCTTTGTGTCTCATCCACCTCCTCCCTCACCTCTGTGCTCTTACACAGGCATTTGCCACCTTCCTTGATAAGTCTGCATTGCAGGCCCTGTCTCAGTAAGACTTCTATGTTTATTTCCCCATTCCAACCATTTTGATGAATGTGGAGGAGGTCAGGCTAAGATTTGTGTAACGGGTGGTTATGCTGAGCAGTACAGCATCCCATGAAGGGAAGGGATGGCAGTGTCAGCTCAACCCTGTATTAGCCACCAGAGAATTCAGAAAACAGGGTGCTCAATTATGGCTTGCCTTAAGTGGCAAAAAAAAAAGGACTGAAGCCTAAGGAAAAGCCTGCAAGATATTGCAGACAAGGGAGATAAAGTTTGAGCAGAATCCATTTCCAGGTTCTTGTCCTGAACCACAGCCTTCTCCTGCTCCATTTCTCTCATGTAATATGAGGAACCAAGCTCACTTATCAAACTGCAGACAAACAACAACAAAAATAATCCTAAAGATGCATTTTCACAAAGCTTTTAGAGTTTTCCCCAGGGTTCTGGTGAGCCAGCTGTCCTTCCCTTCTGCAGAGGCAGCTCTCCCTCCTGGGCAGGCACGCACATGCAGGCATGTCTGTTCACAAGGGTGACTTCACGCACCCAGAGCACTCCACCAGGACACAGCGGCTCAGCTACCTCAGTGGCAAAAAAAACAAAAGAACTAAGCTCACATGCAACCTAAATCAAGTTTCCATTTGCTCTGTGAAGCCAGGTGTGGCTGATGAGTGTGGGTACCTATGCAGGTGCCTGCACTACAGTCGGCAGGGTCTTGGGATAGATACAGAGCTAAGTATACAGGACAGCCCAGCAAGGAGAGGAGCATGCTGTCCCTGCTTTTATTAGCATTGATCTTCTCCCTATAGCAGTGCTCATAATAGCAGCAAAAATACAGAATTGCTATGTTATAAGCCATTTTATCTTGCTGTGATACCTTTTTTTACTCTGAGAAACAATTTTTGCTGTCCCACCACAACAGCGACAGACCTGGTTGTGGCAGTGCAGGCATCAATCAACCAGGTGCAGCCACTTTGGCCCTGCAGTAAATGTTTCTATCAGATTTGCTGGGGGGGTCATGTTTGCATTCAAAAGTGCATTATGCAGAGGAAAAAACTGTACTGTAATTTTTGAGTCACTCCTCTGTCATTCAGAGGCAGGATTACTGGGAACCTCTCTGTGCACAGAAAACAAAAAGCTAGTTTGAATTAATAAAATGTATGTATTAAAAATGCCTTATTTTGACCAGGTTAACTTCCTCTCCAGGAAGGTGGAGGTATGCCTGATTTGGGCAAGTTTTATTTTCTGTTGGGCATGAATAAAGTGAAAGCCATCCAAACTCATCTCCTCAGCACTTGTACAGAAGTTCCACAAGCCTCTGACGTGTTCTCACGAGCAATTTGGATGAATTTTGGTACTTCTCCCATGCAGACAAGCCCCAGGGCCCTGCCAGTTCTTCCCAGGGAACTGGAGGAAAGCAAGTTTGATTATCCTGAGATTTTAATGATGGAGGAAAGATAAAACTAGAGGGGAAGATATCACCATGATTATGAGCAAGATTACAAAGAAGGGAGCATTGAAACTTTCCTTCCATTTGCAGAGTAGCCTGCAAAATAGTTATTTTTTATTTTAAACTCCCTGTGCACTTCCTCCTTCCAGTGGTGAGGATGGAAACTGAGGCAGCCACTCCTGGAGTCTTGCTGATTTTATAGTCGGGCACGTGTGGTTACACGTCAGCCAGACAGACCTGGGAACGCCAGTGGGTCCAGGTAAATAAACTAAGATGTGGGCTCTGCCACCGCTACTGCCACCTCATATTGCCCTGGCTGTAGGGTGTCCCCCACAGCCCCAGATGCACTGCACTCCTTCCCACCAGGATGAGGGAAGGGAGGAGGGCAGTCTGGATGCTGCCTCCCCACCACATCTCTCCCTGCTTTCCCCACCACACGGCTTGTCTGTGCCCTTCATTCTGGGGCACTGCAGAGGGTACCTAACTCGGGGAGTGCACCCTGGCTCCCTCCTGCATGTGCTTCACCTGAAGGGGCATGGGCAATTGAAGTGCAGGCAGAGGCCAAAGTCTACCTGCTCGGCAGTGGAGAGAGGATGTAAACCCAGCACTTTATAATTATATTGGTGGTAATTGCACAGACCCTTGCCCGCAGGCGGCAGGAGGCAGACATTGTGGCAATGCTGTTGGGAATTGAGGGCAGAGATGCTTACAGGCACGGGGTTGGGTTTTTTTCCTGGAAATCATTGTAAAAAGTGCTGGGGAGATAAAAACCCTTACAGAACCCGAAAGCATTGGCAGAGTAATTCTGCAGTACCTGAAGCTTGCATGGCAAAGGTAACCCTGTCCCAGCACCAGGGCTGCTGCAAGGCAGGGAGGGGTGAAGGTCTCTGGCCCCCAAAGCGAGGTCAGCCATATGGAGTGCAGGGTACTGCACCCCCAGCTTGTACCCTTCCAGGGGTCCCTCAGAAGAAGGAGGACTTCCTGGGCTGCAGTGGTGCTGCTGTGCAGGGAGTGGAGAGAGGAGGGCAAAAGTCAGGATTTGGCCTCATTTGGGTGGGTGTGGAGGGAGCAGAGGTATCCATAGGGGCTGCAGCCAGCACTGAGCCCCTGCAATTGTCAAACCACAGCTGTAGGGAAAGGAGCCTGGCTGGAAGCAGCAGCACTGAGCTCCCTGGGTGATTTCACAGGCAGCAGGTATGTATCCCAGTGTTTAACTCATCGTCATGGGCTTTTTGGAGGAGATGATCTGCTGTAGCACAGGCAGGCCAGGCAGACACTCTACAGCAGCAGCACTGGATCCCTACTAGGAGCCAGCCCTTCCCACGCACGTGTGGCACCAAGACTGAAGAGCAGGAAAGGTCCATCACTAAGATAGCAGGGTCTGAACAGGGGCTGGGACATCCTGTCCTGTCCCCTGGTACTGCCTGAAGCAATCTTGTGCTCGGACTGGCATCAGCACTGCCAGTAGCCAAGGCTGTCCTGGTGATCCTCCTCGTTGGAGAGGAACTGAGGGGAGCTTTCTACTGCTGCCAAAAGCCCCAGGGAGCTGCACTGTGAGAATGCTTGACCAGGGGTGGCAGTGATAGGACTGTCCTAAGCCACCAACTGGAGAGTTACTCTTCCCTCCAGCTCATCACTGACCCTCTCTGCTCTGATCACTATTCCCTCTCTCTATTAATCTTTCTGTTCTCCCTCAAAAGCACCTATTGCCCAGCTGGTCCTGCCTGGAGATTTTCGAAATGGTAAAGAAATGCTTGAATTCAATATGCATACAATGGCATTTATGGTAGCCATAAAGGAATGAGGAAGCCTTGGGGGGCCCCAGCGGTGCCATTTGTCCTTGGGGAGGGGACGGGGGATTTTATACCACCGAGGCTGGAGCTTGGAGGGGAATGGCAGAGCTGGCAGAACTTGTGGGAGGAGGAAGTGCAGCCCCCTGCAGCCCCCCAGGCATTGAAGCAGCTTATCAGCCCATGCCAACTACAGGAAACTGGGGTTTTCAAGGCATTTCAAAAGCACACTCATTATTTTTAGGAACGTGAAAAGGAACTGACTGGGTCAGACCTTAGCTGTGGCTCATCCAGCTTTTTTCACCAGCACCAGCACCTGCCTTTTCAGGGAGAGCTTTCCCAAGTGAGCCAGGTGACTGCTGGCTCCCTAACCCCTGCTAAATCCTAGTCTGCTAATGAGAAAGACTGCTGAGTGAACGGCCACACTTCTCACTCCTTGCTTGAATGGACACCTCTGTGAGCACATCCTGGTGTGCAGTGCATCCTGATGGCAGTGCATCCTGATGTGGCATTCATCTCAACAGCAGAACATCCCGACAGCAGCACTTTCCAAGGTGCAGTAAATCCTGACAGGAATGCACAGCAACAGCAGCACATCCTGACATGTGTCAAGTGCATCCTGACAGCATCACATTCTGATATGCAGTGCATCCCAATATAAGTCTTTCCTGGGGCAATGCCTTCTATCTGCATAGGTCACCTGCACCCACTCCAACCAGGCAGCAAAATGGAAGTATGGAGATTTGGCAACATAAGGAGGGAAAACATCTCTCTCAAGGATAAAGGCAGGGAGTGAGCTGTTGGCAGACCACCAGTGGTAGCCTTTCCAGTGCATTTGAACAGCAGCTGCAGCTCCCTCCAGAATTGGTATTGGGCTCAGATGGGGAAGCTGCTCATCTGGCTGAACTCACCTGGCTGAATGTTTCTGTGACCTGTCAGAGAATCCAAAATCCAAACCACTGGTCAAATGGGTGAGAGGCTGCTGCCCCCTTTCTGGGTTCTTGGGTTTGGTGTGTAGAGAGATGTCTCTTGTGAAAATGTCAGAGTAACCCTAGGAATTTCACCAACAGTGACTGGTTAATGTAAGACCTGAAGGGGCTCTGACTTATGTGGATGCAGCTTTTGGAACTTAGAGCCCATGTGGATTTTCTGGTGTCTAATAAAGGTGATGAATTTTTGAGTACAACAGGAACACTCAGAGGGAGTAGCCTTCTGTCCTCTATTTAGCTACCAATTTGCAGGAAAATCCTGGGATTTCACTACCTTTGCAACCTTTGCTGCTGTATTAAGCTTAGTAGAACACACTGAAGTTCCCAGGGAGGAAACACTGGGCAGTGAGATTTGCAGGGAACCAAGAACTAAAAAAAAGTATAGTCAAGGCTGGGAAGGGGCTTCTCAGACCTCCAGAGACAGATGCTCACGCAGTCATGTTTCTATGTCAGAGTCTGAGAGCTCGTGGCTCTGCTGACCTCCCTGTGAGAGCAGACATCTCTCCAGGGGAGTCACTCTGTCCTCCCAGAGTCATGCTGGACTGTGTGCAGAGGATGTGGGGCATGCAAGGTCCTCCAGCAGCCTCATCAAGGCTATGGATACCATGGGGAGGATGCTCAGGGGATGCTGTTGGGGTCTGACACCCAACATGGATTTTACAAGGGTGTCTGGGTGCTATTTCCACAGGGAGTGGGACTCAGAGGCTCATTGGGGATTAGCCAGGCAACATGGGGTAATGTTGGATGCCCTGAGGGAGCAGAGCCACAGTGAGTGGGTGGCCAGAGAGACAGCGTCGAGCCTGGCGGGGAGAGTGGGAAGGAAGCAGAGGTATAGGTGGAGAAAGACAGGGAGACGCTGGGAGTGGCAGGGGCCGTGGGAGGCAGGGAAACAGGAGCCTGGTGAGTCAGACTGGTGGGGTGCTTTGAAACCCAGCATGAAGCACAGGCAGGGCAGGTTCTGCTGCAGCCTGGAGAGCCATCTTCCCTCAGCTGGCACCTTCTCTGTCTCTCCCTGCTCAATCAAAGAAAGCAGCTCACCCTTGAAGCTGGGGCAGCTTGTGGAGCCGCTATTCTCTCCTTCCAAGATAATGCTGGCATGGAGCCACTCTAGCTCCATCCGCTGTGGTGAAGTGATTCCTCATCTAAGCAGAAGAGCTGCCAAAAACCTGACGGAAGCAGAGCTTTCCAGCGGTCAGGCTTGGCCCCAAGGCGGCAGCACAGAGGGTGTTGTGCAGGCGTGACCAGGGCAGTAGCTTTGGTCTGTCAGCCTGTGCCACCTGCAGCAATGCTCACATACTCTGCACCTCCTGGAGATGCCATGCTTTGGCTGGGAACTTGCTCTTGGAGACAACAGCAACCCCTCCAGCAAAGCATGGTGTTTGTTTCCAGGCGTTTGCTGAAACCACTCTGAGTCACCCCTGGTGCTGCAGGCATGTGATGGGGTGTGGGGCAGGATGGACAGGAGTGTCTCCAGGGGCACACTGGCTCTTGACAGACAGATGCTGAGCTGCAGGACCAAGGGCAGACATCCAGGTGGAAGGAAAGCTGGAGCTGGAAATAGCATGCACCCCAGGTTAAGGTTTCTACTAGAGCAGGGGGACATTTCCTCTGTGCTTTTGGTGGGTTTTTAAGACATGGTCCCCAGAGGTGCCCACAAACCTGCTTGAAAGACCCTATGGAATGCTCAACCTCCACCTGATAATCCAGGGAGACAGCAGGTTGAGAAAGGCTGCAGAGGAGCCTTGCTCTAAATCTTGCCTTGGCTGCAATGGGAGCATCTTCCTTCCGTGAACCTTCTCTCTGTAGCGTGTCTGGGATGTGAACCCAGGGTTCCTAGTGGCTGTGTGGTGCCCATTCCTGGGTGCTGCAAGGGCCTTTGTGCTCAACATCCCACCTCAGATGGAGAAATGTTTCAAGGAAAGGGTATCACACCAGGGTGTTTCTTGAAAAGTTTTGACACCCAGCCTCCTCCCCATCTCTCACAAAATGCCTCTTGAGAGCAGCATGAGGGTTCACCAGCCAAGGGAGTGTCAGCTGGGTGTTTCGGTGACTTGCAGCAGTCCAGATGTCCCAGCCCTGGTGTTTCAAGAACACCACAGAACACAGAAGATGAAGGTTCATCTTCCCAAGGATATGAAGCTGTGGTCTTTCTTTCATGGTCAGTAAACTTGTATAAATCCCCCCACCTAAGTTCTGCTGGGAGCCAGAAACCAAAGGTTGCCCTGTTGCATTGCCAGAGTCCTGTACCAGCCAGGGTCTCATCTCTGTCTGGCCTAGTTTCAAAATCATGAGAAATCAACAGAAATAGTGCCCTAGGTGACTGCTCTCAGCCTTGTGGGCAGAGTATCCCCAGCCCCTGCAGGTGTACCTGCTGGAGTCCTTCCAGTTCTGCACAGGAGGAGTGATGGCTAGGGGCAAAATCCCACTGGGGGCTGAGTGTGAAGTCCTTTTGTGCATTCCATGCTAAAGGCCCAGCTCTAAGACATTGCCTTGGCATTGCTGAGGGACTATGCCTTTCAACAGTGTTCATCTCTGCTGGGCTGTGCAATCAAACCCTCATCCCTGCCCAGGCCATGTCCCTCTGCAGCTGCATCATGCTGATCATGGTGAAAAGTAGCCCAGGCAAGAAGAAGAAGCAAGGACAGGACTCCTCAGGATCATGGCTAAAATATTTCTCACACCTCTTTTACTGAGCATTTCTCCTCTGCTCTTCTCAAACCCAGCTCCCTCCCTTGCTCCCAGGTCCTTGCCCCCAAGCATGCTTTCCCCACTCCTTTCTAGGTGCCATATCAACAGGGGTGAGGCTGGCAGTGAGATGGCATCCTGCAGAAGGGATAAGTACCCCTGCCCCTTGCACATGGCCATCAATTCAACTTCCCCACAGGGCTAGTTTTGAAAGGAGTGGAGTGTGATTGTGACAGCAACACATGGCTGATTCATTGTATGATTCCATCTCTCCCTCCTCACTTGCAAATGATTTGAGTGAAATGAAGTACATTTTAGTAGTCAAATCCGTAAGGGTGGGTCCCATTGTGCTTTGACCCTACAGGGCATTTTGTACATTTAGTTTGATTTACACCCAAGATGTTAATTTAATGTACTGGATTTTCTCCCACATCCAAGTAATGCTGAAAGTCAAACAAGATCCTACAGAAATGTTTGTGTTACTTCATTAGTGTTGTTACTTATTGAGTAACGACGGTGCATGGGCTGTAGTGCAACATTGCTCCAGCAGGCATATGGAAAAGGACACTGGCCTCCCAGTGATGTGTCGGTGGGCTGCTTTGCTGAAGGCAGTGTGACCCCAAGAATTCTGCTTCATGGTGCTGCATGTGACTTCCCACAATGGTGTTGGTGGGGTCGTGCTGTGAGCATATTTCCCATGATCCTCCAGGTTAAAAACTATCAAGGAATAATGTTTATAGGAAAGGCAGTATGGTTTTTTTATGGTCTCTGGCCAATCAACACCAAGGCTTCATCAACAGTCTTTATTTGCACCTATTAGCTCAGGGGGAAGGCAGCCCGCCACCACTGAGATGCTCTACTTCATGTAGCTGGTGCCTCTCCATCCAGCACTTCTTGGGTTGCCAGAGGCTGCAGTACTTTCTCTCCATCCTGTGTTTCCAATGGTGCCAGGCACACCTCAACCTGACCACTCATGTCGTCAGGCTCCAGAGCTGATAAAAATAATCTAGCTCCTGATTCAGCTGTGCTTGTGAGTGCTCTAACTTGGAGCACCCAATGTAAGTCAAGTGTGTACTCCAGGACCTCACTAAACAGGAACCTCAAAGCAGGATTTGAGAAAGCCCAGACAGCAGTGAAGTTGTCACAGCAAGCTCTTGGTTTGGGAGCATTGTGAGTAATATAATTTACTACCTCCTTTGGTTTAAAAGACAAAGAGTCATTAAAATAAAAGAAACCTCAAGGTGAAAGCATTGCAAAAAAATCAATTAAACACTATGTAGTTGCATTTTGTCATAGAGCAAAATCTCAGACATAACAGAGAAATTACATAGCCTTAAAGAGAAAGAAGGTTTTACCTGTGGTGTTGCTGAGGTATTGCCTGAAGGCATGTTGAGGTGGCTTCTCACCTGGTACCTGTGGAGACTGTAAACTCCCCACAGGAGCAGGAGGAGCAAGTAGGTACTCCCAGCCCTTGCTGTCACTCCTAGGGCCAGCAAGGTTGTGGGTTGTGGGTTGTGGGTCAGCGGTCAGGGCTTAAAAGCCTTTCTGGAGGATGAAGTTCTGAGTGGTGGGGTAACTCCTTTGCAGGCATGAAGATGTCTGTGTGTTGTTCCATTAGACCTTGTAGAAATGGTGGGTAGTACTGCTGTGACTCATGGCTGGCCTTTCCTGGCTGGAAATACCAAGTGTTGGAAGAGTTCTCTGACAGTGTGTCAGCTGATGAGGCACTCAGGGCTGGAGCTGGGGCTCCTCCATCCCTGGGGGTCCAGCTAGTCCCACATCCCCATGTCTCAGACCCACACAAGAGCTCACACCTATTTGCCCCTGGATGCAGACCTCAAGAGCCCAAAAGAGTAATGAGGACACGAGTCAAGCAGAGCTCCTTCATTTGGCCAGGACATTTGAAGATGTATCCTTTCCAGAGGCTCCAGGTCCAGCCCCTGAAGTTAAACCTTTGTCTCGATGAAACCAACATCAAAACTCCCATCAATTCCCCCTGGCCTGTGCTTTGCCTTTAGGGACGAGAGCAACAAGCTTAGAGAAGAGTGACATACTTTGAAAGGCCTCTTCCTTCATGTGGGAAAACAGCTCTTGGTGCTCAGTCCCACCAACCTCAACTGCTCCAGCCTCCTGCTGTCTCTGCTGCAAGGATGTGCTCGGGGAGGAAGGCACCAAGCATGTTTCTGCTGCATTTGATAAAAAAGCAGATTGAACAGTAGGTGGGAGAAGGCACCCCTGTTAAATACTCGAGGCCACGCCAGGTAAAGGCTTTGCTGTGCTTGCAGTGCAGTTTTGTGGGTTTTCTTCTGTTTCTTTTGCTTCCTTCCTCAACCCTCCAACCCCTTGTCTTTATTTCATTTCCACTTAGGGAAGAGGGGGAGAGGACGAGGCAAAAAAAAAAAAAAAGGAGTGTGGGGGAGAAAAGGCTGTGACACATTTTTAATTTTAAATCAAAGACTGAAAAAGAACCTTTTTTTTTTTTTTAACAGAAGAAAGGCTTGTCATTAAGAAAAATAGTAACAACTTTCTCTTCCTACTGCTGCCCCGAGGGTCTCTTTGCTGGTGCCCTGCGGACTTTTCCTCTCGACGGGCTGTCCCGAGGGGCTCTCAGCTCTCCCCTCCATGGGCTGCGGGACCCGCACTCGAGAGTGGGGAGCCACGCCGGCCGCTCTCAGCATCCCGGGGCGGGGGGCGGGCAGCGGGTCCGACCCCACGAGGTCCCGGCCGGCGGGACTCTNTTCGCTGCCCGTGCCTCGGCGGCTCTGCCTGGTGTGTGCGGTCCCGCTTTCCCGGACGGCAGCGCAGCGCCCGAGCCCCGCCAGGCTGCGGGCGGCCGGCGCGGTGAACCCGCCGCTTCGCTCCCTGCCCCGCCGTGCCCCCCTCTGCCCTCGCCATGCCCAGAGCCTTCTTGGTGAAGCGCCGGAGCCCGCAGCCGGCGGTGCGCAGCTGGGATGGGGTGCCCGACGAGGAGAGAGCCGACC
>VXBX01000341.1:78595-97904 GCA_013400415.1 Scytalopus superciliaris
GGGTGATAAGGCTCTAGGCCTCCTCCTCCTCCTCCTCCTGCTGCCCTTGTCCGGGGTATAACGGGAAGGCGGCGGAGCTGACTTGTTTGAACTTTGGGACCGTTCGTGTTTGAGTTTCCGATTGCAGCTTGAGCAGGGGTTCCTCCCCCGGCGCCCGCGGGCCCGCCCGCAGGTTAAACAGCAGGGTCCGGGGCTCCTGCCTGCCGCCTCCCCTGCCCTGCCCGCGGCTCCGTGGTCCCCCGTCTTTATCGCATCCCCACCCCGCTGCAGGCGGGATCGGCTGCGTGCTGCTGGGCTATGAAGACAGCTGCAGCCTGGAGAGCAGCGGGAGCAGCGGGACCCGCGATGTCGAGCCCAGCGACCCCCCGACGCCCCAACCCGCCCCCGGCAACCTGAGCATGGCCGGGGGGATGCTCTTGGACCTGGCCGTCAAGCGACCCGTGGTCAGGTCGAAAATTAAGGTAACCGCCCTCACCCCCAACCATCTCTTTCTCTGGTAATGGGGCGACCCCGACTGCTGGTCCGGGACACCAAGTGCCAACACTCTCTTGGGGTCTCTCTGCTAGAGCTGACAGGACCTGCCCCACACACCGAGATGGAGGCCCGCTAGAACAGCTGGCCATAGCATGGAAGCGGCAGGGCAAGCTTCATAAGCGATGTACCGTAATCTTGCAGTGCCCTTTGCCTTCTCTTATCCTTGTCTGGGACGTGCTGCCCCTGACCTGCTTGGCTCGGGTCCCGCAGGAGCTCTGAACCCAGCCAGGAAGGACCAGCCCTGGCAGCTAGGAGTCATGCCCCATGATGCGTAGGTGGATCTCGTTCCTTAACGTGGGGCCTCCTTAAAAGCTGTCTTCTACGTTGTAGTCAAGCCTTCACCAAGGGGGGCTGGAGTGAATCTTGACTTGTCAAGATACGAGCTAGTTAAAGGCTCTCCTCCAAAGCTGTGAAAGGCCATTGCCACCTTGAGGTTGACTCGCAGGCCTGGATGAAATGAGGCAATTATCCATCCACTGACTTTGTTAAAGAGCCTCTCTCCTGCAAGGACAGAAGCTCCGGCTGTCTGGATGTGCCTCGGGCAGAACCAGCAGTGGTTTCCCTCCCAAGGCTGAGAAAGCAGAATTGCTCATGGTGCCTCGGGTGCCCGTGGTACCTTGAGAACTTAACATTTCCCAAACAGCGCTGAACATCCAGGGTGCCCTCAACAGGAGTGGAGCCAGGACATCCCAGCGCTAGGAAGAAGATGTGTTTACCACTGGTAGTTAACACCTCCTTAAACCGTGGCTGTTGCTTTGCTGGATGGAGCTGTAAAAGTTCCCATTGTCTCTGCCGAGATGACAGCCTTTCAGCCATTGTGTTCTTAGCCTCATGATTAACATTAGGTTTATCACTTTGGTTATATGCAGCTGCTTGAGAAGGAGTCATACCCCTGTTGCCCAACAGATTTTTCCCAGATGGCTCCTCCTCTAGTTTCACACCTAGTGGTGTCACAGCTGCTGGGTTTTTAAAATCTTTCTTTACAATTTCAAGTAGCATTGCTTCAGTAGTAAGCAAAGGAGGAGGACCAGGAGAAATAACTATCTCTTCAGGAAAAAGAAACCCCAAATGTATTCCTGTGTTTGTGAAGAGCTTGCCCTGCTGCTGTTTGATTTTATCCTACTTTGTATAATTTAACCTGGGCTTTGAGCAACTGTCACACCAAAGCCTCATTTCAGCAAAGCTGGGTTTTCTCAGCATGCCACAGAAACTCCCCCAAAGCACCATGAGAGCCGATGGATGTGTGTGCATGGTGCTGCCTGCTCCACGGGCTTTCTCACATCCCAGTGTCTTACCAGTGAGCATGCCGGTGTGTTCCCCCATGAATAGTTAAACAAGCAGTAAAGTATTTGCAACTTCCAGCCATGTAGCCTGCCCTCTGAGAAAGGATCTTCCCAAGAGCTGAGTCATCAGTGTCTCCGTTAGTCAAGTTAGGTCATGATGTTAGTACAATACTTCTGGTGCTAGGAGTGGGAATGAGATTACCCCTTAATGTCACTCTGCTGTTAATTAACAAGCCAGGGAGACCAACGGGAGGAGATTAGTGCCATTGTTTCAGTCTCTGTTCAGTTAGCACAAGGTGCCTTAGGTTTATCTCTCCAAAGCCACCTTTTTTATCACTGCTGGCTGGTTTCCGAGGGACCCATAGCAGCTGGAAGCGTGATTAGTGGAGGCACCTCATAATACGACTTTCTCAAGCCTTGGAGGATTTCCCATCTCCAGCCAGGATATTAGCTGAATGCAGGAGCAAACACACAGGCAGACCCATGAAAAGGTGCTTGTAGCCCAAGCCCTTGTGCTTATGGATATAACTGAACAAGGGTTGTTGCCTCTGGAGGGTAACCACTGCACAGGCTTTGTTTAAACCACTGATTCCAAGCTGGCCAGGGTTGCATCAGTCCCATTGCACATTAAGCACCCCACTTGATTGCAAGGAAAATGCGAATGTTTCACCCAGCAGGAATCTCCCAAATGTTTTCACTTTTCATTTTTAATATATTCCGATAATTTTTTCAACACCACAGGAAGCCATCCCTCCTTATTTTGATTTTTTTTTTCCCTCTGTTGGTCTGTTATTTGTCTTGATGCCCACTCACCCAGTCATCTTCCATTCCTCAGTTCACCACTGGCACCTGTAATGATGCTGCATTGCATAGCTGTGAGCTGTGTGGCAAAGGCTTTCGCTTGCAGCGAATGCTCAACCGTCACGTCAAGTGCCACAGCCAAGTGAAGAGACACTTGTGCACCTTTTGTGGAAAAGGCTTCAATGACACCTTTGATCTGAAAAGACATGTCCGGACCCATACTGGTGAGAATGCATTCCCTGGGGACTCATGGGAGGCTCTGAGTAGTAGGAGGTGGGAGGAGGGGTGAGATGGATCAAGGACAAGGAGAGGGTGAGGGTAGCCTGGCAAGGCCGTAGTGCAAAGCCCAGGCTAACAGCATTTGCCAAAAATGTTGGGGTTGCAGTGGAGGAAAGGAGAAGACATGAGTGTGGACAGAGAAAAGTCCTGGCAATGTTGAAATCTGTGTGAAGTAGTGCGGGGTGCATGGCCTGCCATCCAGACTCAGTGTAGACACAGCCAAGTGCTGCAATCCCTGGATAACCTGCCTGGATACCCCAGCCAGTGTAAGAAATCACCGCACGTTATTGCAAGACTGGTGCAAAAGTGGAGGCAAGAGTGCTTTGCCCCCTAGAGGCAGCGAGCAGCAATTTCCTGGGTTTTTGCTGGAAAGAACCTTCTCCGCTGGCTGTTCTGCAGGATGGGGTTGTGGCTTAAATTTTGGCACTGTCTGGAGAAACCAAAATGTTCCTACTTGTGCCTGCAGCTTCTTTAGGGAATCTAGACAACACACCTGACTTCTGCTAATGCTGCATGCTGCATCCCTTCCAGATTTGGGCTACCAGCTCCTCCAGTTCCCTTTTAGAGCTGTTTTCCTCTGTATGTCCAACCATCTAGAGCATTTTGGCGACTGGCTTAAAGTATTTTTATTCACTTGTCGTGTGGGTCACAGCATGCACTGAAAATCAGGAGCAGTGGATTGAAAATCACCTGATAGTGGTTCCTGCTCTTGCTACTGTATTGCTCCCTCAGGCTGGAGGGATGTGCTTCCTGTGGGTTCAGTTCCGAGTCCATCCCAAATAGTGGCAGCTGTGTTTCTTTGAACCAGATTTGTTGCCTGAAATCCGGCTCACTGGCACAGAAGTGCTTATTCCAGCCTGAAGCAGGGAGAAGGCTGCCATTTTGACTTGCTTTCTTTTTCCTGGTGGAAGCAACAGCTTAAACAAATATCAGTGCTCGTGCTCAGCAAGGGCGTTGCTTTTTGGCAGGTCAGGTTGGCTGTGCTCAGCAGGCTTTGACTTTGCACTGCTGGGCATCCAGGAGATGCATCCACCACATCTCACGGGCACGTTCCATCTTTCCAGATCTGTGGTTACCCAATGAAAGCTGGAGACTGTTTTGGCTTGCTCTGCAGTGCCCTTTGTTTGTCTTGGGCACCATTAACCAGGCAAACTGCTAGAGGTGACACAAGTAGGCAGGAGGTGTTTCTTAGCAGTAGAGCAGTAGAACTCACAAAAATTATGCCCGTTTCAATGGGAAGCCAATGTTTTGGGCTGTTTTGGTTTGTTTGCAAAGCTTTCATGTGGAAAGAAAAGCTGCTGGCTGCAAGCAGGGAGCTGCCACTGGGATATGGCTGAAGTGGGGAGTCAGTGCTTCTAAAAAAAGTGATTTTTCAACCTGTACCCTCATCTTTTGAGACTAAGAAACTAAATCCAAGACAGTTTCTGTTAAGAAGCTGACGATATATATATGCTGTGGCAGGTAGGGTTGAAATCGCTTTGCAGGAGTGGAACCAATTTTGTGAAACTCTGGAAGGGAAGAAGGATCTTTTTACTTGACAGGAACAAAACCCCATTGTCCTGGAAATAGGAATCTTATGGTTAGATTGTCCCCAAATTTATTAGAAGAAATCTGCTGTCACTATTTCTCCTCTCCAGCTTAAGATCAGGATGAACATGCACATACACTGTGTTTGCCTGGTGCTTTGGGTGATGGTGGGGATGAGGGCTGGCTGCAGCAGTGGTACCAATAATGCAATGGTGTTTATCTTTTCCCAGCTGAAACACAACATCTCTGAAAGCAGTGACCTTCTTTATGTCAAAGTTAGTTGTTGTTCAAGAAAGCTGGGCTATATTTTAATATTAAAAAGAAGAGGTAGTGTGGGCTTAATTTTGTAGGTGCAGGTGATCATCTACATATGCTTTACTGGGTGTCAGTGTTTCAGTGGAAACTGTCATGCAGCGCTTGAAATGAGACTGTGCAACAGTGGTGTCAGAGAGAATGAAAGCATCCCAGTCTAGTGTCGGGGCATGAGCAGACTTAAACATTTATAAGTATCTAAAATACGTGGTAAAAGAAAATTTAAAAATGATTCGTAAGTGATGAAGAGGTCCCCACACACCTGAGGGGTTGTGTCATCCTGGCACTACCCTTTTTGTGCTTGTATTCATACCTCTGGAGCACTGGAGCAGGTACCAAGGATGGTGCCTGCAATTTAAATCCAATTGTGCTCAGATGAGCATAAAATTGCACCTAAACTACTGTGTGTAAAAAATACATTTTTGTATGTGATCCTAATGAAGGTTTGGAGTTTCTCTCCAGTTGCAGTTTGATGGAAGTGAAGCAGTCTCACAGCAGTAGGCATTAGGAAACTTTAGTCTTGATAGTTAAATCCGGTGCGTTGGGATAACCTGTTTTTACAAGACTTCCAAAAATGCAGTCGAAATGCTGCTTATTGGAACTTCTAATTAGGGTGGATTTTTGGTAGAAAGATCAGCAACTGAGTGGTAACTTACACAATGCAATCACAAAGTTACATCTGTCTGAATGGATGCACGTGCTTTGCCCATTTCTGCCTGGCTCACCACAGGTCTGACCTTCCAGACCTT
The DNA here is from genome assembly GCA_013400415.1 of Scytalopus superciliaris. Lineage (NCBI taxonomy): Eukaryota > Metazoa > Chordata > Aves > Passeriformes > Rhinocryptidae > Scytalopus > Scytalopus superciliaris. The sequence continues at coordinate 84,081 of VXBX01000341.1, forward strand.
TGTGTTTCACCTTCCATGGGCAAAAGAAGGGGTTAGATAACTCCTTGTATCAGTCTTAAGGCTGGTCTTTGCTTGAAAACTTACTGGTCTAGTCTAGTAAGTTAAATTCCAACTTATTTAGGTTTTTTTCAAGAGTTGCTTAATCCTCAGCTCTTTAAGTACTGAGGGTTGTTGTTAAATCAGTGTTGATTGGTGGTAAGATCTATATTCTTCACTGCTCGGTATTTTTGCAATGTTGGTTGTCTCTACTGAACAAAATTGCCTGGGAATTCAAAACAGAAGCCAGATCCTTCTCCCTCCTGGAGACACACAGATTTATTTCACAGAATCACAGAATATGCTAAATTGGAAAGGATCCGCAAGGATCATTGAGTTCAACCCTTCTTCCATCTTACTGCATTTCTCTTCTAGAATTTGAGCTTGCAATCTCAGTCATCAGTTCTGTATTGTACAAAAGTGCTCTCGCTCCTTTGAAGCACTGTACATTCACACTGGGTTGCCACTCACTGAAGTCTCATTAAGTTTTGCTCACTAAAGGAGAATAACCAAAATCTCTACTGATACTTTCATTATAAAACCCAAAATGACAGGTTAGCTAAAATTTTTACCTAATCACAGGACTTCAAAAAGTCAGGGGTCTAAAAGAGTAGGTTCTGCAAGAGTTGTTAATGGCTTCCTTAGGACCAAAGCCCAGCTGGGCCCCTGCTATCCTCAGTGTCTGTCTACATGTTTTCAAAACATTTCTGGGATTTTCTAAGCCTAAATATGTCAACCCATTCCTGAAAGTCTTAGCCTGAAAGTACAATGATTTATTTAGATATATAATTCCTTGGGCTAGTATCTCCCTGCTGCTAGATATGTGCTCAGTAGCTCCCAGAGCCTTGCTCTCAGCCAGCTGTAAGAAACATCAACTAGAATGTCTTTTAATGTTGCAGGAATTCGTCCTTACAAATGTGAGGTTTGCAATAAAGCCTTCACCCAGCGCTGTTCCCTGGAGTCCCACCTTAAGAAGATTCACGGTGTGCAGCAGCAATATGCCTACAAACAGAGGAGAGATAAACTTTACGTGTGTGAAGACTGCGGCTACACAGGCCCCACACAAGAGGACCTGTATCTGCATGTTAGTAATGTCCACCCTGGAAGTGCTTTCCTGAAAAAAACCTCAAAAAAACTTGCAGCAGTTTTGCAAAACAAACTGAGTCCTGTCCTGCAGAGGAACTCCAAGGATGATGACAAAGATGAGTAATGCAGTGGATCACAGTGGTCTAGAGGAATGAAGTTTACATGTAGGACTATATATATATATATATGTATTATTTTTTTAAAAACAGTTTTGAAAGAAATACCTGAAATTAAAGGAGTGCTTTAGTTAATGGGATTCTGTTGTTGGTAGAACCTCAGCTAGAAAAAAATATTCCCATTTACGATGGAAACATCAGACTTTTTTTTATCTGGCCAATAAAAATGGGAAGCTTGGAAAAGGCTGTCACCTCTCAGATGGAGTATTTACTGAACTGACATTCGGGCAACCTGTCTTGTGTTTCAGCTCTACCACATGTTAATTGCCACTGACAAAGAAGTTCACCTTTCCCCAGTGTATTTTGTAAAGTTGATTACTGTTACCTCCTATACAAATTACTTTTGAGAGGTTTGGGTGAAAAGTGCCAGGTAAGAAGAGCAGCTACTGGCACATTGTTCTATGCAAGGTTAATTAAAGTGTCTTAAGAACAGGAGTACTTTGTATCAGTAAATAAGTGAAAATGACCAAATAATCTTAGCTCTGCCCCCGTGCAAGTATGCTGATGATTTATGGAAGTGTGATCCAAGGTAAGCTGAAACTCTTCTGAAAGCATGCAGAACTTTTTCCTCCCAAACCTTCTCTACTGGAAAATTACATTATTCCAGGGCAGACTTTTGGTCGTGTTTTACGTACTTTCAGCTGTGAACTTACTCTTACTTACCATGTTTAGATGCAAGTGGAACCTTAACTGACTTCATGGACTTGTCATGCTCACTGAGTATTATTACCACAGCCTTTTAACATACATCAATGTCAGCCCAGAAATCCAAAAAAACCCCACTCTAATGACTTGAAGATAAGTATTTTCTGTCATGATGAAATGCAATTTTTTGTGTATTTTGTATGTGTGTATATATTTTTTTTCTGTTTTATAATCAAGTGCTTCTTCACTAATACAACAGAACAGTGCAATGCAGTGAAAACAGGGACTTGGCCTGTCTCTGCTTCACGAGATCAGTGCAAAACTGCAGGGACGAATCTGGCTGCTCATCTGTATCCACTGTCAGTTTAGAAGGCTCCTAGTGAGACTGGTGGTACCAGGGAAGGATGTGGCAATGATGATGATGAGGGACTGGTACTACATCTCTGCACTTTTGGACTTCTGTAGTCCTGCTCCAGCTCCTATTGACCCAGGACAATCAAGAGGGTAGCCTGGGGGGGGCTATTGAATGTGAATTTAGAGATTTAGAAAACCAGGAATGTCTGTAGGACTCATGTTGCTGAAACCTCCTGGCACTTTAAGACTCTTCACAAGCTGCTGCAGCATTTACTGGGCACTTGGGTGTATCTACTGGAAGTGACTGGGAAGGATGGTAACTTCCTCAGCAACCACAAGGTACTCCAGTCCATGCATGTTATTAATTTCTCTCTTAACTTAATGGACACAGGCACTGAACAGGTTTTACTTCAATTTAAATGCATAATGAGTAATGGATTTCATTTGTAAAATCAAAAAATCTATTTCATGCTCAAAATAAAGCTGTACATTTGGGAAGGATATGCTGTATTCTATATATGTTGAAACAACAGCTGAATTTAAGCCACCTAAAATACAGAGTCCAGCATAGCCAGGACTTTCACAGTCCTTACTGTTAAAATGAGAGATTCTGAGCAATTTTGCAAGAATTGTAAAAAAAAACCCCAACCTTTTCAACTTGCTTCAGTTTTCTACGGGCATGTACTTGGGTTTTTGTGGGGAAAAATTTCTAAGGGTTTTAAAGCATTCCTAATGATATTAATACTTTATTCAGCACAACTGTCGGTGTTAGGGACCTTGAAAGTGAGGATAACAAAGTGATGCTATTGTGTTAAGAACAAACTTGTCATCCTACGCAACAGGGAAGTTTGCAGAATAATAGATGGAAAGTTGCTAGGAAAAAAGCATCTGAGGGAAATCAGAAGATCCTGGCTTTGCAAAGAGAGCTAAACTTGTGCACTGATCCCTAGTTCTTTGGATATCATGCCATTATAACTGAACAGTGTGAAGTGACAGTTGCAAAGCTTGCATGCTGGCAAATACAGTGCAAAACTGCTGGGCTAAGGAAAGCATTAACAGCTGGTTCAGCCAGTTGTGCTGGTGAGACTCCTCCATAACCTGCTCAGTGAGGCCTCAGTCATGAAACTATTGAGTTCTGGTCTGGGTTGGGACTGTTCAGGACAGCCCATCTGTGCAAATAGACTAGTGTTCAACTAACTGCACGGGACTTGTGTGCTCAGCTCTGCTGAAACCTCAACCCTTACAGTGGCGCAGTGGAGCCAGGGCTGAAACCCTCCCTATCCAGCTGGAGATTCTTTTGTGTGTTTGTGTGCATGGGTTGTTTTTAAACCCTCCTGTAGCACATATTGCTTCTGATCTCCCTCCAGTATCACTGCCAAAGCACATCCCTGTTGAAAGAACCATAGGAACATTGAGGTGGTCACAGAAAGCACTCACAGCAACAGAGAGAGGGAGCAGGTAGCAGTGTACAGTAAAAAACCCTCTCCGGATGGAGAGCAAAGCTCTGAGAAGCTGGATGTTGTAGCTGAAGTAACTGCCTTGATTACCTGGCAGTTTTTTCTGCAGAGGATAGTGCCCTGGGCACATCAATTTAACAGTCTGGCAAGTCAGTTTAAACTGGCCAAAGTGGGTTTGGTTTTGCATGACACTGGCAATGGCCACCTGCCAGTTCTGTTACAGGACAAACCAGTGCTGGCCTGTGCCCCTGCAGAAATGCTCCAGAGCTCCCCCAGGGATGCCTGAGGCAGCCAGGCTTTCAAAAGTGCCAGACACAAGTGACTTCTACCACTGCTGTCTTTGAGGCCTGTCTACCTTCTCCTGGCTCTCTGAGGGTACAAACTCAGCCAAGATCTCATAGGTTTACAAACCAACATTGCTGGCAGCCCTTCTCAGACGAGGATTTTGTTAAACAAATGAACACAGATGAAGCCAACAGGTGCCCCTGCTGCCCAGGCTCCAGACGTGTCCTTATTTATTAGGGGGCAGGATGAGGGTCAGAGACATCTCATGGCTGTATGATGCACTGATGAAGAAAGCAATCCCATCCAAACATTGCCCAACTGTTCCCCACTAGCCTGATCTATCCAATCCCAACCAACACAGTGATTTGAGCCTGTTTTATCACTTCCTGCTTTTGCCCAGGGCATCTTACTCCTTGCTTCTGCCCACCCTTTGTATCCACAGAGCTATCTTTCACAGAAAACTGACAGTGTTCAATGACACTGAACCACTCAGTTGCTAAAATTCTGTGATGTGGGAAGACACTTTTAAAACAGGTAGAACTTCTGAGAGTTTGTGCTATGCCTTCCTGGTTAGTCATTTCTGAACCCAGTTTTTCAGTCTCAATGGTTTGACTTTTTAGATGGAAATATAATTAAGCAGAGTTATCATAACATCATTAGACCAAGTTTATATAAGTAAGTACCACTGTAACTAAGTTTTTCTTAGTTTCTGTGGATCAGTAACATGGAGGAGCAGCAGATTAAACTACAAAGATTTAAGTTTCTTCAGCAGCAAGCCTGTTCATTTTTTTTTTTAAGTATGGCTGACTTTTTTTTTTGAAGTTTATGGGTTGCTCATATTTTTGTTATCTGCAGTATTGTGAAAGCCCATACATACAATTCAGAGAAAACAAAGAGAATGAGGAAAAAAGCTTTCCAGGTGTGCAAGACACAAAGCAATACTGCCTGACATCATCAAGGCTTATTCTCTTATTGATTTGGTTTCATATGCTTAAAAAGTAACTTCTGTTTCAAAACATTTATTCACAAACTTATTTGAAAAAGAAAACCAACCCAAACACAAACCTACAAAAACCCCACCCCCTGAAAACCAACCAGCAGCTCTTCATTCCTCAGAATGCCCAGCTTCACAGCCACAAGCCTCACTTGCACTGGTGTACACTCTCACTTGATGCTGGAGATTGTTCCACATGGGTGGGCTCCTTGTCAGCTCAGACCCACAGCCAAGTCAGGAGAGCTCAAGGCAGTAACAGCCTCAGCCTGCACAAAGCTCACAACCCAAGGTACAGAGCCTGTTTTGCAGTGCTTTTCTGTGGCCCACACAGGCCGTGTGTGCTAGCAATCCTGCAGGAGGAGCTGCTACCAGTAGCCAAACTTTCCATCTTTCAGAAAACTTCCTGGAAATTTTTAAGAGTACCAGTTACAATTCTGCTCCTCTCTTACTGAATCACTTCTGTTAAATGATCACTTTGCTGTAGTATTTTAAATAAGACCTAACGAGAACTTTCATTATAATTCTTAGCACAGGTTTTCCAGGTTGTTGCTGTAAGAAAAAAAACAAATAGCAACAAGCCTGTTAACAGAAACCTCTGACACGAGCAAGAAGTAAACTGACTGAAACCTCATCTAGTATTTCAATTTATTATTTGCATTTCTCTCAGCTCAGACAATGCAGATGTTGTTTTGCTTTAGTTCACCAACTTAATTTTCAAAGTCTTAGTTCTGCAATAATTTTTTTTTTCTCAAAAATTACCAAAGAAGGATGAGTTGATTGCACAGTTTTACTTGATAATAGAAACTTTTCTATCAATCTCAGGTTGTATAAATTGTATGGCGAAAAACAGAGACTAAATAAGTTGACTTTGTCTTGCCTGGACCACTGAAGTCACCTACAGCATAAGCAAATACATATTCCCCATTCAAAATTTATTTGCCTTTTTTTTTTTTAAGGTGGAAAAAAACCCCCTGATAGTAAGAAATTAGCCAAAGTTACTAAAAAAGAATATCCATTAAAGTGGTATATTTAAACAAAAGATTCTTGCTTTGTCTCTGTGTTCAGACCACTTGCTTCTACTTAGTTTGGGTCAGTCAGTTTCTGTCCATATACTCTTCAAGGCGCAAAAGCCACTTATTCCAGTACTGGGAGCACAGATCAGGATCCATGAAATGTGGATGTGCAGGGGAGCCATTCTTATAGGCAACCACAATGAGTCCACAGGAAACCTACATTCAAAAACAGAGGGCTGTCAGAAATTTAACATTCACACATAATTCTAAGAACTAAACCTCACTGCAAAACATCATCTTAACATATGTTTCTTAAATAAGAAATGGGGAATAAGAAAGAGCAATAATTCACCATAAAATAATAACATTCAAATGCTCCAAAACCCAGAGTCCAAAAGCTCTGACTGACTTCAGTGAAAACCACACGACATGAACTTCAAGTATGAGTGATATTTAAACCTTGCAGATGCTGATAAAATTCTCAGTGACTGATGAGGTTTTGCCTGGGGCCATATAGCCAGACTCATGCACTCTGCAGCATCAGTCTGAATGGAAACAGTTACTTAGGTATGTTCTGACATCTTTCATACCTGATAAACTCAAAGCCAGCAGGAATGGGGGGCAGGAGGCTAATAGCAGAATCCCAGAATTACTCCCCACATTTCACTCTGTTAAGTGCTTGTGTTTGCTGACCTTTGCAGTATTCTAGAAAATCCTTTGCACAACCTATGAAATAACCTGCTCTCCTGTGCTTCATATCTCCCCCCTTCAATGTTTGTATTGAAGTAAAAATCTTTCAGGCCAAGTAGGCAGGCTAGAATTGCATTTGGAGTCTTTAAGAACATTATTTCACTATCTTCTGCTCAAGTGGTTCACAACACACTTGCTTTCCCCTGATGAAACATGGTACAGCTTCCAAATACCAAGTCCATCATTTAGTCCCTCATCTGCTAGTGCAATATGGCAACATATGATGCAAGCAAGGCCCTCACAAACCATTTTCTTGTTCACAGGCTCTTTTGCTTTATTATTTCTCCTGCTCCTTCCTATTCTGTACACAAGCAAAAACCACACAGAACAAAGCACAGGGGACTGCCCAGATGCCAAGTCACTGTGAGTGTCTGACCTCTTAAAGCTGAGCTTCCCTTGGTCCCACAGAGCAGGTCCGTAAAACCACTGGAAATAAACCACTGACAGCCAATGGCAGCAGGATTAGCAGGAGTAGCAGAATTATTTTACAGTATGCCATCCTAACCTGATCTAAGACTGGGCTCCTTTGTTACAAATCCTACCAGCAGCTCCATGATGGACAGCAGGATCTAAAGGCAGTAGGCAGGAAGAAACGAAGATGACGCAGGTGCTGCTGCTGCTTGTCTTGGCAGGTAGCAGGCCTACTCACCTGGAAGTCATAGTTGGCATCATGATTTATGGCTCCAATATATGCTGCAACCTGTATTGGGTTGTCGTAAGTATTCTTCAGAAATGGCTTTGGTTTCTCTGAAGTTTTCCAGTCAATCACACACAACTGGCCCCTGCATAAGAGGGCAATGTTTTAAACTTCAGTTTAGTCACAAGTAAGAAATAAAGGATGAGACAGCACATAATTATTATCACTTTCAGCCTGTTTCACCCTGATGTCGTCTTGCTTATTATGCCTAAACATTTCTCTTTCACACTGGTAGTTTAGATGTCAAAAACCAACACTTATTAATACCTGCTGCAGTTCCTGGCAAATGCTGACGATCACTTAACCCTGTCCCACTCATACCCTGCTCCAGTAAGGAACTCTCCACAAGAAAAAACCAGCACTTCTACCATCAGGTTGTCATCCAGGGGAGTTAATCTGCTTTGCTGGGCCTAGAGATCTGTGCAGCTTCCCCCCAACCACTCAAAGACATGTCAGCAGCAGCTCCCATACACCACAGGCATTACAGGTGTCAGGGAAGAGGCACCTCACCGATACTTTGCCACGCAGTCTACCACACCCAGATACTGAAGGGTCTCGTGATGAACTCCACTTTCCAGAGCTTTCACTTCACTGATATCTTCCAAGACATGCTCCACACTTTGTAAGTAGCCAGAAATAACACTGTCTTCACTCTTCTCCTTGGTTGCCATCTCTTCAGACAGGAATATAGATTCCAAAGTTGAATGGAAGAACTCTCCTTGGAGGAAAAGATCTACAAAAAACAGGCAGAGACACTCACATTCTACATATTACAAAACATAGTCCTGTTTCTTATACTGAAAGCGTGAGGATGTGGGGAGGACAAGGTAAAGTGACAGAAAATATTAACTGTCAACAGTGAAATTAGTCTCTCTTATAGTCATATTACTTTACTTTTTTTGTCTCATTAATTACTCAGAAACAAAACATGAGTTTTAATTTATCGCTTTTTCAAAAGCACCTGTGAATTTCTAGGAATTAAAAATATTATTCTTGGCTGCTTTTGCTGCACTTGCGTATTCTGCTGTATCAGTTCGTTTGAATGGAACTAATCTGAAATGACTGGGCTTAGTTCTAGGAATAAGGGCTTATCTCAGAAATGATTCCAAGAAAGATAAATTTTCAACTGTTACATAAGGTTTGTTATGCCACCTTATCCACTGAAGTGCTTGATAATTAAAAAACCCATAATTACAGGATATTAGTTTTAAAAAGCAAAATAATTAATGTAAGGAGAACTTGGATATTTATCAACCTGACTACTTGCTATCCCCTAGGTTCATCCAGATCCCTTTCAGTCCTGCAGCTTGGAGGAAGTCACCTTGTATGTTTTATGAAATGAAAACCTCTAAATGCATGGCAATTACATGGAGGAGGCTGCCTACACTGGATAAACTAAACAGGTATCGAAAAACTTCACCATAAACAGTAGGACATACTGTTTTTTAAGATTATATGATTTCAAAATGCCTATTTCCATCTCATTACAAAGCGGCTCTGCATCTGCAGAGGATCAGTAACATCAGCTGGAAAAGATCTGTTTGTAAATAGATACTGGCAAATAGAGAAATAAAGTACAGGCAGAGGATTGAGCAAAGGATGTCTGCAGTCTCATTCTCATTTCCCACAAACTTCTAAATCCATTTTAGCAATTCTAGAACAAAAAACAGAGCTTAGACTCATTGGTAACAGGTACACTCACAATATGCTCTTAAAGGAGTTCCAAAATGCTTGACCTATGTTGCAATCACATTGTGGTTAGACTTACTTTTGGTATACTCTTCAAAACCATCTTTTCCAAGTTCCGCTATCATTTTCTGCTTCCATCTTTCTAGATAAAAGACTTGCTGTGGGGAGAGAGTTTGTTGAAGAATACGGGTAACACTGGGCATTTTTGTCTTTTGTAACATGATTTTCCTGGGGAGGTTTGAATCACTGTTGGGAGGCAGAATTCTCTTGTTGGGGTTTACTAAAGGAACGCAGTTTTTGGGAGTCTTTGTCTCAGCTTTAACTGGACATCTGTGTTTATCCGGTGGCCCATATAACAAATTGTCTTCTTCAAATATTGTCTCTGGTGTTTGGGCGCTGGTTTTGTAAGATGTAACAGAGTAGACTAAGTTCTTATACTTTTCCTGGTCAACTTGTTCGTAGCTGTTTGCTTTTTTCTTTTTACTGTAAACACATGCAGAGGTAGTCAGACATGTATATGGGAATTGCTTTTGACAAAATGGTATTTGAAAAAGCATTTCCAGTTTCCTTGGTTTCCTGGACAGTATCTGTAGGAACTGCATTCTAGCAAGAAGTGTTTGTGAATAGTTAAAGTTTTCTTTCTTCTGTTAGGAACGTCAGCAGGTTACAGTATTTTCCCCTGTGGAAAAAGAAATGTGTGATTTCCAGAGTCATAAAACTTTACCACCGTCTTATTTTTGCCCTTGGCCAAACAAAGAATTGCTATGGTCAAAGTGTTGCCATGCACTTTATGCCACCAAAACTTCTTCAGATAAGTAAGAGAAGCAACCAATAAGCAAGGAAAAGAGGAAATGGTCCTGAAAAGAACAGGTGCTGAACTGCAAAATCTGAAAAGGGGGCAAGCACATAAGGATGTTGCAAGTTGCAAAAGCTGCAACAGAGGACATTCCTACAGCAACAGCATCATAAATGCCATGAAAGTAGGTAACAACCCCCCAACAGAGGGAGAGAGAAATAAAAAAAAAGCTATGCAGAAGAGAAGAAAGCAAATCTGTTGTTATGAGGCATTAATTCTAAGTTTACAGTGAATGCCCAACTTAAGAGATCATAGGGACAAGGTACTTTATGGAGAACAAACCCATGTTTTTCTTTTGTATACCTAGGAGAAAGTATATACAATATACAGCAGCAGTACATACAATTGTGAGACCTGAGACTAGGAAAACCAAAGAGAAACCAGATGTTCTTTAAGTATCTTCAGAGTCAAATAGATCTTTTAAAGTTCAGAATAAAACATAGAAGTATTTTTCTAAACTGAGTTTTAAATATAGTTGTGTTCTAAGGCACTTAGGAAATTTAAAAGTAAGAACAGTATACCAACAACACTGTACTGCATTGTAACTGCAGTGCTAAGTCCTAGGAAAGCTTTTGCACATGGATCAAGTGTAACACCTGCATAGTGGCATTTCACTCAACATTAAATACATGTAGAATTGAGGGCCCACTCTCCTACTTAGTTATCTGCTTACCATTAAAAAGTTCCCTCCATCCACTGCAAAGAAAGAATCCATGTTCACTGCCAGCTACCATCAGCATTCTTTCCAGACCATACTTTTCACATTATTCTTTTCCTTCCCTTCCCACACTCCTTCCCCAGCACTTCACACACTGCCCAAGCCGTGGGCACCACAGGAAACAAAAACATAGTGTGGGGAATTATTTCATATGGACAGATCCTGTGCTCACACACAACTGCTGTGGGGGTGCAAGCATCTGTTACACACAACAGTTTCCAAAAATGGGGCTGTACTGGCTGCAGCTGATTAGATCAAAGCATCTTGTACCGAGAGGCTGAGACCTTGGACTTGGGTTCCATAAAAACTGTTCTTCATCTGTGAAGGACAAAACCATCCAGCAGGATGGTTTAATCAGGAGCAGGCAGATATACTGCTTTTTTTATTTACCAGCTTTACATTTTCACACTGACTTTGTACGGTTCAGGCAAATAAAAACTGTTCTGCAACCTGATGACAGGCAACCTGATACAAAAGTAACCTTGCAAAAGGAAAACCACACTTAGAACTTTGTGTCATGTAGCCATACCACTTGTGACCCATTGCCAGGTACACTGCAGCCAGGTGTGCCATCCTGCTGTCAGATGGTCTCACTCAGTATTTATTAAGGATTTCCTCTAATTACGATGCATATCAATCAAAACAGTTAATAATTTTAAAACTGCTTCAAGGTCCATAGGAGAGTTACAGGGGAAAATAACAGAAGTACCAACTAGTTAGTTCTGCTACTGATTTTTTATAGTCTGATTAGACATAAAGAAAGCCACCTTGCAAGGGGAACCTTACCAGTTAAGATACTTTGAATATGTTGCTTCCCTTTTTTAACCATTGCACTATAGTTAATATCAAAGTAATTCTGAAACTGCTTTCCTCATCCAGCAGAACTGGGCTGGGTGGAGCTACACTTGTTATCTCATTTTCCAGTATTCAACAGCAAGAATGGACATGATCATCTGAGCATCCTCTCACCTTCAGCTTCCTGTAAAAACTACTCTCCTGCCTGCACACGAGAAAGGCATAGTCAGGTGTGCTACAAAAGGGCAAACTAGACAATTAAAACTGTTTTATTGCCACAAAAGTATGCAAGTTCTGCCAAAAAATAGAAGAACTTGCTTTAGACAGCTTACAGAGCAGCAAGAAATTGGACTGTTCGTGCTCTGTAACTGAAGTCGTGTTCTGCTTCACTTCACAGACATGTGAGGAAGTTTGACATTTTTTTGTGAAACATAACCAAATGTTGTGTTTCCTCTAATTTCTCAAATGATGCCATAAGCTGTTTCTACAGCTCAGCTTGCTACAAATCTGTACCAGCGTAAAGAGGTAGTTTTTATGTTATATATGTTCCAATTCTTCAGTTCAACTTCAGTTTTCAGTCAGTGAATTTTGCATATCTTCACTATTACTACCAATTGTTTCAATAAATGTAAGAAACTACCCCATGCTTTGTCATTTTATTATCATGAAACAGCCCACTTTTGCAAAACTGCTACACCAGCATTTACAGCAACTCAATTCTTCTCAGAGATTATCACATTTTTTAATAGAGTGTAGGAATGGGATTGGTTACCTGGCAGAATCTGCCCCTTGCTGAAGAAGAAATAATGAACGAAGGTATCACATTACAACAAGTGTCAGTTTGCTGTAGGAGGTAACAAAAAACAGTAGAAGCAGCAGAGATACATAAAGGTCAGGCTTTCATACCATAAGAAAATTGCTTCACTGAATTTTTTTCATCATAAAAAGCAGTGGAAAAGAAAATTTTGTGCACTCTATGAACTGACCTACCAGGAAAGGAAGAGTTTGTCATCTGCTGTCCTGTTTTACAAAAGGAAAGAGGTTCTAGGATTGCTAAGAAATTCCGTCTGAACAAAGAATCATGTGTTTTTCAATAAATCACAATGACATTTCTGTGCAAATAACTTACATTTACAAGAAATAGAGTTGGAGTGGTCTGGATCTGCTGTTGCCCCCAAAAAACAGACTTTAATTGATATTTCCCTGTGGGGAAATATCTCCCTTCTCTCTGAAAGGATTGTGGTTGAAGACTGGCAGGAGTGCTTCAAGTGTTGTATGATGAGCCACACTGGAGAACTGAACACAAAATAACCTGGAGGAAAAAAAAGGAAAAATAAAAGGAGGACTTAACTTTCCCAAACAAGTTGACTTTGCATCTCCAACAATAACTGAGCTAACAAAACTGAAGAAATTTTTTCCTGGATAGGAATGAGTGGCTTAACAGAATGAAATCAAAAGGATTACTTAAGGAAAAGGTCACATCCATAAAAACCTACCTCTAACTATGGTTTTGGACAATAACCAGAATGGCTTTTTCTCCACAGCGGCCTATCCAGCAGACAAAAGAACTGGATTACTTCAGAGATAATAAGAAAGACCACTACTAAACTACTAAACAACAGATCTGTTGGCCCTGTGTCCCTAATTTGAGGAGAACAAATCCACTGACGAATGTGTAACTTTAACATCACAGGTTTTCTTTTGAATAAGTAATACTAATTGATGTAGTAAGGCAACAGCACCCTATCGTCTCTCCTTTTTTCTTAACTACTTAATATGGCAGGGCTTTGACAGCTCTATCACTTTTAGGACTTTACAGACTTGCCCAGCCTCTCTTCCTTGGCTCTCTGCAGTTTGTAAACTAAACTATTGAACCCATCCACGTTAAAAATACACCTCCATCTTTTAGGAAGTTTAGAGCAGGGAGAAAAGAAAATTTAGCAACGCAGTTTAAAGCACAAGCCCAGAGGGACAGGAAGCCTCAGTTAGCAGTTCAAGCGTCATTCCCAGCTCAGCACTGGGAATGGAATTAGTGGGAAACAGGGCTGTAACACGACGCCAGCGTTTCTGGCGGTGTGTGAGCGCTGGGCTAACACCGCTGACCACCCAGTGCTCTCCAGCAGACAAACCCTTCCCCGCGGGCAGCAGGTGCTTGGNAAACGTGCGAGACAGGAGTGTCTGCTCCGCCTCTATCTCTGTGAGTGTTATTTGAAGGGCTGTAAGGGAAACAACCCAAAACTTTTAACGCAAAAGTGGAAAAAAAATTAATTAAG
>VXBX01000341.1:98252-206388 GCA_013400415.1 Scytalopus superciliaris
GATGTTAGTTGTCTGAGTTGCACCAGGGTCTCCTGAGGGCAGGTGGTCAGGGTGCCCAGGGCGAACGTGGGCTGCAGGTCCTGGAGAGAAGTCCCAGGGAGGGATGAGGGTGTGGAGCAGGATTAAGCCGGAGTGGGAAGGAGGGAGAGGAGGGAAAGGCAGTGCAGCTGCCGTGGGGCGGTGCGGGCGGCACTCCTGGGCTGTGGCAGGAGAGGAGGGGGACAGCCCGGGCCCTGCAGGGTGACAGCTGGGCCTGGAGGGGGATGCAGGAGCAGGACTTGTCTCTGGGCACAGGCAGTCCTGCTGTAGGGGGTTCAGCTTGCTCTTCCTCAGGGGGTCAGCTTCCTAGGGCATCAGTGACCAGCCTTCCTGGTGGTGTGCTGGGGGTTAATTAGTCTGGCAGCTGTCACTTCATCTGCGGCCCCTGTTTCCCTTGGCTGTCACATCAGTAGCTGACTTGGTTTTCCTTTCTCTGTCATAGGGTTTGCAGCTCTAAGTGCCAAGGAGCCTTTAAAACAGCATGGGGTGTTACCTAATGTTCTAAAACTCTCTCAACTTTTCAGAGGAAATGCTAGTTAAGGACTAAAACAGGAACTTTGTGAATTAACGTGTATGTAACGTAGACAGTGATTTGAATTATTTCTCTCTCTGGGCAAGCTGCATGGCTTAATCTACCTAAAATATCTGGTTTAATAACTACCATCAACACACCTTGAATAGAAGGTAAGGCAGCCCTGTAACAGTCAGTGAGCTGTCTATTTGCCTTTCATATTGCTGCACCTCAATGTAGTTTTACGTTGTGACTAAGCTTAATTCATGTGCAGAAAGACGACTTTGTTTTAAACTGTAAGGTGTGCTTAAGTCTCTTCAGTGTGCTTTCTCTAGCTCTTTGGAACATGTATATTAGCTGACTTGATGGTTAGAAATACAGCATCTCATTTACCAGTTTAATAACTTCCTACAGATAGTTTCTTTTCACGTGCTTCCCTTCCATATGAATCTCATTTTGAAACAATCCTGATCCAGTAGAACAGGCAAAAGTTTATAGATCAAGTGTTTTGTAGTAGTTTGCTTTGAGCTGGCCAGTGCTTTGTTTTCTGCTGCATGTGAAATTATTCGTATTAAAGTGTCTGCTCTTTAAGAATACTGAATGTGAGTATTAGGCTTGACAGATCTGCAGGTGATGGGTGAGAGGGAAAGGTCAAATATCAGCTCTCTTGCAGCAGTTGGTAGCTTTTGAGTGCTTGTGTGCCTTTTTAACTTAGCAAGAAGGAATACTGGGGGAGGGGAAAATGCTCCCGTGGTGAGGGCTGGAATGGCTTTAAACTCTAATGTTCAATGGACAAATATTAACTAGTTTGTTTCAGGTTGTAGGGCTGCCCTGGGACTCCAGCAGCAAGAAGGAGGATAGAAATACTCCTATCTTGTTTGTTCTGTTTAGGTAAAGAAATACCAACATGGAACTAGTGTGTGGCCAGTAGATAAAGCCTATTCCTGTAAAGAAAGCTTCGTTAGGTTTTAACCTTGAATAGGAACCGTTAGTAAGTATAAACTGAAAACTGACCCTGAGGTGGCAAAGCAGGGGAGGCTCAGAATGTGTAAGGGAGGGTAGGATAGGGGTGATTGAAAGTGCGGTGGGAAAGAAGGTGTAATCTGTCATGGGGAGAAAAGGCACTTCAGAATGTGAAGCGAATAACGGGACTTTCCAAGCTAAGCTTGCATAAATACCCTGGTGTTTAGTACCCTGTCCTAATGTTGGTGGCTTGATAGTATTTTCAGGCTTCAGTATGCAGTTAAAATGTTCTAGATCAAAATACTGAGTGTTTGTATTGTAAGCCCCTCTTTCTCAAAGTAGTCAGTGGAACACAAAATGCTATGTCATAGCCTGAGACTTGCTGTTGTAACTCACAAATGGTGATTCTCCGTGCTGGCCAAATTCTGCTACATGGTCTGACAGGAATGAGGGCATACTAGGTCTTGCCTGTGCTTAGTGAAAAACCTTCTGCATGCTGCTGGGCCCAAAATCAAGTAGGGAGATGAACGGCTAGCTAGGTGAAAGCTACTGGATAAGGATAATATACTGTCAAGGACATACAGCCTTCATGAAGCTGGCCCAGCAGTTTGGCCTAATGACACATTTTCAAACCCCTGGAAGGTGAAGCCAGTGTGGTGAGGCAGTATTTCTGAGACTCCCTACCATCAGCTCTGGCCTCACGGCTGGAGGGCAGCAAAACGTTCTTGTGGATGCTGACTGTGGCTTAGAGGTTTGCTGCCTTTGCACAATTTCCATTTCAGTCAGGCATGCTTTGTGTTACAGATGGCATAGGGGCTGAGAGTGCTTAGCCACAGGCTGTGCTTTACAGGCACACTACTGTAGCAAGGTGGATTTGGCCTGCATGGCCAAAGCTGTTGCTTGACCCCTGAAGCTGAGGAATCAGTGGAGGTGTCCTATGTGCTGCTGGGTGGAGCAGGGTGAGCTAGCAAGGCTTTTGCTTGGAATATGGGATCCTTGAATGCTTATAAGTGTTCTTCCCTGTGTAAGGAGGCATGTGATGGCTTGGTTTCTGTAGAAAGTGATGCAGAGATCCCTCTGAGAGGAGGGCCAGGCCAGTTCATTGTACAGACAGAGGCAACAGGTGCTCTGCTCTACAGAGGCTGCCTTCTGCTTACTTGGCAAGCATTGCACTGGTGAGGAATACCATTTCAATGTGACTAAATTGAACTGTTATTCCCTCTTTATTGCTGCTTTAAGCAAAGTAATTAAAAACCTGTACATCACTAGAGTTCTACAGTCCAAAGTCTCAAATTTGGGAAAGCATTTCCTATAGCATAAGTAGCAACATGAATGCTGGTTCAGTTTTTCTGGGTGTTTGCAACCTGAACTACTTCAGGACTGGTTGGTTAGAGATAAGAGAAAGCCTGTCAGGAAGGCTGCAAAATCAAAACTTCACACGTATTATGTTGGCTCTTTACTTCTGCATGTGTCCAGTGTACTTTCAGATGTCTCTTTAATATCTTGATTAAAAGACTGAATATGACTGAAATGTAGTTCCAGCAACTAATGCTGCTAATATCTGCTGGCCAGATACTCTGCAAGTCTGGTTAACTTGTGGGTGTCAAAAAAAGGGCCTTCTGGAACTAATTGCTCTATATAAACTACTAGAAAAGGTCATGATCTTTTAGTGCTCTCTGGAGAGCACTTAAACTGCTTTAATTAAAAAGACTGCTCTGTAAAAAGTAATGGATTCTGGGTAGTGGCAGATGTAATTACTACTGAAGTCTTGTTTGTGGGCTGTTGCTTGAAGGACAGCAAAGAGGTGATCAGTAAGGGGAGGTTTTTATAAGGTAGCTGACAATAAGCAGAAAGCTCTGACCTGTGAACCCTTGTGGAAGGGATCCTTGCCTTGTTCTTTCCAGGAGTCTGGCTACGTGGAAAATCCCTGGATTAATCTGTCTTTGAGAACAAACACGTATTCTTATTTCACTAGCAGTTGGATGTTGTACACAGTTGCTTGCACTTGCAGATTCTTTTGTTGGAATGTAGAAGTAACATCGAGTCATCCAGAGCTGATGCTAAAACTGCAAATGGCATAACTTTAAGAGCAGCAGTTCAGGGCACTCAACAGAACTAAGCAGATTCAGTGCCTGAGGGCATTTGCTTCCAGTGGATGCCTGCAAGCATCAAGATGTGTTTGCATTTAGGTGAGGCCTGATCAGAAACTTAATGTCTGTCAAGTAGAAGCTTGTGTAGCTGATGGTTGTCACTAGGTTGTACTCAAGTGATACAATTTTTTCTGTTGGTTTGTTTTGGGGAGTTTGGGGTTTTGGTGGGTTTTTAGTTTGGTTTGTTTGTTTGTTTTGGGATTTCTTGTTTTGCCCTCCCTAGCATCTCTAACCAATAGAAAAAAACATAAGAGCTGTAAAACTCTACCTGGACTGGGTACAGTAATGCTCTCTGCTGTTTCCTGGGCTTCTAGATCAGGTGTTTATCATGCTCTCCTAATTAGTACCATAGTATCTATTTTTAGTCTTCTGGTCCTGAAACTAGAAATGTTGATCAATATGATGACTGTATGTTCTGCAGGGCTCTGCTTGATGGCTTGTTTTAATTTCCAGGTTAGACAGTTGTGGCAGATGGTATCCAAACAGAATAGAGAGGAGTTTTTCTTGAATCCTGAAGAAACCCCAGGGATCCTGAAACAAGTTCCTAATGAGGCCTGAGCCTAGAAGTGGGAGGCATCCATTTCTGTAGTCATTGCAAACCAGAAGTGGTTTCTGAGAAGGGGAAATGAAAGTGGGTTTGGGTGAATGTTTCAATTTGCAGCCCAGCCCAGCTGTTTCTCCTCTATTTGGTCATGTGCTGCAAGTAAGGAATAATCCCTTCCCAGCTGCTGAACTTGGATTATTGAGAGTGTGGAGTGACACACTGGTTTCTGGTAACAGGGATGGGGAAACTTCAGTTCTCTTGCTCACTGCCTGGTGTGCAGGGAAGAAGCAATGGTGTCCTAGCAAAGAAATGCCTCTGCATATGAAAGAGCTGCCACACATGGTAGACCAGAGAGCTAAGGTGGAGTGATACCCTGGGAAGGTTACCTGCTGTGGTAAGAGAACAAGCCTGGGGCCTGGAGATGAAAGTTTAATTCCTTTGCTCTGCGCAGCCTTCATGTTACCATAAGCAAGTTGGTCCTCATTCCTATATGTAGGATTGGTGTAGGAGAGATAGTGGCAGGAAAGGTCCTGAATAGGAATTTGTTAATGCTGCAGAAGCAGATGCTTGTGTTGATCAAGGGTTGGTGTGGAACATATGCTTTAGGTGCTTTATAGAGCTGTGGTGACAGGAGGCGGGCCTCTTGCTTGCTGTGCATAAGTGCTACTCCAGCACTTTTTGCAGAGAAACAAAGTGCTTCCTCCTCCTGAAGTCAGACAGTGTGAATGCTCGCTTTGTAGTCTGAGCCTTGCAGCCATGATTGTGTAATCCTAAAAGTCTCTGGCCTGGAGTTAGGAGCCCACAGTGACCTTCACAGGACTAGAGTAGACTTGTGGTCTTATGATCTTTGGTTTCGTATAACTCCAGGTCCTTCACTGAAGACCAGCTCCTGAAGGGTAGAGGTCAATAATTCTGTGCTATCTTCATATGTTTAAGACTGCAGTGGCCTTTAAGTATGTAAGGCCTTTTAAGTTGTGTACATTTACAGCAGATATCTAGGGCAGTAGAAATACAAGATTTTTTTTTTTTTTNAATTCTGAGGGGTAAAATCCCGCCAATGTATATAGGGATGTTCTTGTCCCTTGTCCTGTTTTGGGGCTGGTCTCCTGTTTTGTGTAGTACATACTGCTCTGGAGTGCACAGCTGAACACTGCTGCTGACTCCCAGTTGCTTCTATGTAAATAAGTCCCTGCTGGGACCGTAAACTCACATACAGTATTGCTCTTGAGAATTGTTGAAGCTGCAGCTTATGTGTTCTTGCCCCCTTGTCTCTGCAGTTTGTGCAGAGTGCTGGGGAGACATGACATGCCTGTGACACATGAACTGCTTTAATCTGACAAAGAAGTACCACTTTGTGCCCATACCTCTCCATCCCTTGTGTGGGCAAGGACTAGGCATGGTATGCAGACAGCATCTAAACACGGGTTACTTTCTCCACAAGACTTAATAAGAAAGCTTGTAAATTCAAGACTGGCTGATTTGTGTAATCCTTTCCTTAGTTTAGCTGAGAAAAAATGGTTTCCTCTGGCTTATCCTATTTTCCAGACTCAGCAGTTCATATTGTTAACACTGCTGATCCTGTTTGGACAGTAAAGATAAGTAAGCGGGATGTAAAACACCGCGGTCTGTATCTTGCTGCTTTGCCTGCTGGTGTTATCTGGCTGGGAAACACTAATCAACTTGCCTTTCATTCATTTGGCAGCAGTGAACTGTGCTCTCAGTGAAGATAATGCCTGACTGGTGGCCTTGTACCTGTCTTTCCTGTAGTGCTTGAATGGGGCAGCTTCTGTCCAAACCAGTGTGCTGTTTGGCCCGTGCCTTCCCAGAAAGTTTTAGAAATGCATGCCTGTATGAGAACACAATAGTCCGTCTCACGGTGTGTCTGAAGTGAAGTGGTTGTAGTGTTGGAACCCCTGTAGAGTTTGGAGTCCCACCATGTCCATTTGAATGTGAGCAGAGTCTGGGACTGCTAGGAACTATGTTCCAGGGCATGCTTTGTAAGCAGGCTTGTTGCCAAGGCAATAACCAGGATGGGCTGGAAGTCTTGGGTCCTACAGAAGTCAGAATGGAAATATGCAAGGTCATTCCATAATCACAAGGCTAAGAAGGTCTTATCTACCTCCTTTTAATTCTAGGTAACAGCAAGGATGCAGCAGATAGAAGCCTGTCTAGCATGGCTGGAGGGATGATGGTACAGTGGCTGGGGTATCCCTCATTTACACATGGCAGTCTGATCATAAGGGATAGCAGTAACCATCAGGGCCAGGCTGGGTAGAGGCAAATGCACACTGGCCTAGCAGCTGTGTCCGCTGCAGGCAGCCAGCCAGAGAAAATTCTCATCTACCAGAGCTGGGCTGCAGGTGGCCAGCCTAGGGGGAGGGAGTTTCGAGAGCCTTTTGGAAGCAAAGCTTCACCTTACAAAGGGCAACCTCTCAACAGTTCTTAGGCAGGTTTACAGATGCTTAAGGCAACATTCAAGCTATCTGTGATATGACAGGATTGCTCAGATGCTGTCTGAAACCATTTGCTGTGAGTGTGCTGCAGAGTGGTGAAACAATGTCAGTTACAGTCCAGTTCTCCAGCTTGCTTTTCTGGGAAGACCTTCAGAATTATCTCCACAGGATAACCTCGGGATTCATCCGGGCTCTGATGGTCACTCTTCAGCCAACTTCCGGTGTTGTGACCTTGACCTCTGGTGGTTTCTCCCTTATGTGAAAAATAAGAATGATTTGTTAGGCTGCAGCAGTCAGGGGAGGGCCTCTTAGAAGTCAAACTTCATATGTAAGCTAGAGGATCCTCAACTGAGGAGACTGTTCCACCTCTCTGGAAAAGTTTAAGTATAGTTGAAATGGTGTTCTAGGCCTAGGCTATTGGAATGAAATAAACTGAGCCAGCATTTTCCCTTGGGGGGGTTAAGGCCTCTCTGAAGCACTGGGAAGGCAAGTCTGGTCTTTATTGAACCAGGTGGGCTATGGGTTCTCCTGTAAATGGTACCTCACATGGCATGCTCAGAAACCTCAACAGCTCTCTGATCTAAGGGTGAGGAAAGAGATCACAAGGCTAGACTCTTAAGAGCTAATGTCCTGTGGAGGCACAGGATAATGAAGAGAAAAAAAATGAAGAGAACTGTTAGGGTTGTTGCTGTCTTCTGAAGGACATAATAGGCTTTGGCTTGGTGGGCTCCAAGCAAACAAATTAGAGAAGTATTGGGAGGAGGATGCGTCTTTCAAGAAGAGACTTCCCAAATACCTCTAGTGTGAACTCTAATAATTGTTTCTTCAGGTTTTAGGCTAACAAGCTCTTTTCTTTCCTGTGCTTGGAAAGGAAGGCTTGCCACAGTGATGTGCAGGTAGTGTCAAGTCTGTCATGCTTGGCCGTATGTGCTGTTCCTGAAGGCAGTGGTGTAGTGCAGTGTGGCTCTTGTTGACAGCTTTAAACTGATCAGTTCAGCTTCATTAAATCTACTTGATGCTTGACCAAAGGTTATACTGTGAATTCTGTTGCAGATGAGGTCTGTATCTGTGGACCTGAATGTTGATCCTTCTCTCCAAATTGACATACCCGATGCCCTAAGTGAAAAGGACAGAGTGAAGTTCACTGTGCATACTAAGGTAAGGTCATAGGGGAAAAAGAGGTTGAACAAATAACATGTGTATTTGCAGTACACGTAGCTGTAAAGATGGGCTTGGCAATGAAGGAAATCTAATTAGGTGGAGATTTTTCACTTATAGGTGGCTTGAGGGTGTGTATATAAAACTTTGGATTCCCTGAGACATGAACACTCTAAACAGAGATAAGGTAGCTGATCATTAAGTTGGCTTTAGTAAGGAATCCTAGCTAGACACCAGAAAGCTGGGGGGTAGGAAAGCAGCTACTAGGAAATGCCACAAAATAAACTACATTAATGCTGTTCCACAACAGTGCCTTTTTTCTAACAGTCTGCTTAGTGGTATGGCTCTGGAATGAGTGCCAGCTCTGCTAGAAGGGAGTGGGCAAGGCTCTTAGTAGGCAGAATAGCTTCCTTTGGAAATGAACAGAGTTGTTTCTAAAAGCACTGATTTATAAAACAGTAGAGCTTCTATATCTTCTCTTCCAGACTACACTGCCAGTTTTTCAAAGCCCAGAGTTTTCGGTTACGAGGCAGCATGAAGACTTTGTGTGGTTACATGATACACTCACTGAAACTGAAGAGTATGCAGGTCTCATTGTAAGTACTTCCTAAAAAAATGTAATTCTAACTGAAACTATAGCAATTTAAAGTGGATACTAGTGAAGGCATGAAGTATGTTTTATCAATGTTACTAGTGTTTTATGACTTAGGTGTTCTCTGTGGGTATGCTTCCTGTTGCCTTAATTCCCAAACAACTTGAGTGGTATAGCATTTATGTTAACTTTTCATATAGGCTGAAGCAGCAAAAAAGACTTGATGCTCTGAGAGTCCTTGACTCTATGGTGGTATTAATATCTGCCTGAAGGTGACATAGTGAAATAATCTATTAAATATGGTCTGTCCTTCCTATCATGATTCTTTAGGAGGTGCTGTGGGCCACAGTACGTGTCTGGCTGTGGGGTGGATTATAGAGTCTTTTCCTCTGGGGTGGTTTCTTTCCTGGGTCAGGGGTAGCACAGAACTGTGAGGGGCAAGCAAGGACCTAGATGTCAACATGCTTCTAGAATTCCTGGTTCATGGACTCTTTACCACACTTTTCCATGATGAGGCAAAAAAGCCTCCTTCTAGAGATGGCTAGAAGTAAGTTGGGAAAACTTCAGTTGCTAATATCTATAACCAATCAATTCCTTGCCTAGATACCTCCAGCACCTTCAAAGCCTGACTTTGAGGGTCCCAGAGAGAAGATGCAGAAGCTAGGGGAAGGAGAAGTGTCTATGACAAAAGAGGAGTTTGCCAAAATGAAGCAAGAGCTAGAAGCGTAAGTAAAAGGAATTTACTGCCAAAAGCTGCACTTAGAGAAGCCTCCTAGGAGAGCAACTTTATTTGGTGATTACTGATCTTGAGTGTGACTGTTTTGAAGACTGTCTTGAAAATCCTGGATCTGAGGAGTTGCCAAAAGTTTCTTCCAAACTGAAAAGCTTCCTACTTAAAGACATTGAAAATCGCTTCACTATCACTAGCTAGCTATTTCAGAAGCCTGCTGTTGAATGTTTTCACCAGGCTAACTTATAGTAATTCTTTGTATAGTGAAGAAGACAGTACAAGAGAGGATCTTAATCTGTTCTTTCCTTGCAGTGAATACCTCGCTGTCTTCAAGAAGACTGTATCGTCACATGAGATTTTCCTTCAGCGGATTTCTTCTCATCCTGTGCTCAGCAAAGATCACAATTTTCATGTTTTCCTGGAGTATTACCAGGATGTAAGCCTTTTTTCTTTTTCCCCTCTGCTCTCCGAGTGAGGCAAATTGTTAGGAGTGCTGTTGTGTTTCTCTGGGCACACTCAACATGCTATGTGAATCTATATGCAGTATCAACAAGTAGATATTGCAAGTACTTCTGTGAGATGAAAGGATGAAAGCCTGATCTTTAGACCTTTCTGTTATAAATCTCAGTGTTTCTAAGTTCTTGTCACATTGGTTAGGCAGCCAACTTTGTGTGTCTTTATCTTGGGAACAAGTATGATTCAGGTGTACCTGCGCTGTGTTGCTTAGTCCTAAAATTGAAGAATAATGTGTATTAAAGTTAATCCTGGATCTGTTTTATCATGCCTAATTTTGAGTGATAGATGTTGGTCCAAGATACATGTCCTGGTTTTGGCTAGGACAGAGCTCATTTTCTCGTGGTAGCAGTGAGGGAGAGAGAGGAAGGGGCTGGGTTGGGGGAGGTCCAGCACAGGGTGCCTAGGTTGTACTTCATACCACCCACATAATTACTGGGAGGTGGAAGTAAGGAATTCTCACTTCCATGAAAAGAGGGGCATTGACTTGGGTTAGTAGAAAAAGGGTGGCCATTTCAGTCTGTCTCGGGCCACATGGGGCTTCGGTCAATGAGCAAGCACCTCGTTTTTTTGTAAATTGCCCTTTTTTTTGTGTCCCTTTTGTTATTTATATTGCTGCTATTGATATTGTTACTATTAGTTTTCTTATTTCATTGCTGCTTTTCAAGTAAATTTTTCTTAACTCAGAAATCTCTGGTTTTAGACTCCCTCTTGCCAGGAGAGGGTTGAGGGGCTGGAAAGGGAGCAGCTTGACTGGGATTTTATTTTCTAGTTGTTTTTTTAAAATCAGCACAACCTGTAATGATGAACTGAGTTGTTTCTGGGAATGGGAATAAATCTGTGGCACAGGATAACTGAACAACTTCTAACCAAGCTTTTTGTTCCACGTTACACTTATTATATGGTTATTATGGAGGGCTTGGAAATCAACTTGCTCTGACATATGCTAGGTATAAATGATGTTACTACATTCCAAGTGTCAAAATAGTCACTTTTTTCACCCCTGCAGATAACTTTAAACCTGTATTTGTCCCTCTATTGCAGCTGAGTGTTCGGAGGAAAAACACTAAAGAGATGTTTGGTGGCTTTTTAAAAAGCGTGGTAAAGAGTGCTGATGAGGTCCTCTTCTCTGGAGTCAAGGTAAGGTGGTTGATTTACCTCTTGCCCTAATCTTGATTGTTTTGTGCTTCCTGTTCCAGGGAAGTTGCTAATGTCTGCATAAGGCTTAGTTACTTAACGTCAACCTGCCTTGTTCCTGCTGTGCTGAGTTGGGTGAAGTAGCCTGTATTAATTTTGACTTCTGTAAAAATAAGACACTGAAGTTATAGGCTGTTAAATTTCAGTATATAATTAAAGTTTCTGGTGGAAGCAAAAGAGTTGCCTTAACACCTGATACTGGTGGGGAGGAAGGAATTACACCTTCAGCAAATGTGCATGTGGCTTTTGTCTGCTTTGGAGCTCTGTATTTAGGAGTTTCTACTTGCACTATCCAAGATCAAATACTAAAGACTCCTGTAACTGGTCCAGCTTCATCTTTTCTGTCGTGTTGCCATGGTAGCTCTTCCCAATAGGCTTCCTGTCCTAAACATAATGTCATGAAAGATTACAATATGTATCATGTTTGATGTGGATGCAAAGCAAAGCATGTAAACTGCTTACTCCTTAGCTGCTGTGTTGCAGCAGGCCTAGGAAATAAAATTCCAACAGTTGGTAGCCCTGAGGGCTGTCCAGTTACAACTTACTGGTTGTTTCAGACAATCTGCGTCAGCGACTACGTGAGTGTCAGCTTAATTTTCACTGCACAGTGAAAAACAAACTTTACCAAATGGCTTGGCTTGTTGAACCCTTGTCTCAGGATCTTGTCTTGAACTGAGTTTTTCAATAGGGATTGATGTGCCTAATGCTCAGGTCTGGCTATGGTTGTTTCTTTAGCCCTTCCCAAAATATATTCTGCAGTAACTGACTTAACAGGTCATACTCTTTTTCAGGAAGTAGAAGATTTTTTTGAGCAAGAGAAGACTTTTCTTGTGAACTACTACAACAAAATCAAGGACGCATGTGCAAAAGCAGATAAGATGACAAGATCTCATAAAAGTGAATCTTTTCAAAGACCTTTGAGAAATGATGCAGTTTTGCTGATTTCAGCCTGAAAACCTTGTCTTGTTCTTGCAGATGTTGCAGATGACTATATTTATACTTCAGCTTGCTTGAACAGCCTGGCATTGGAAGAACCTACAGTTATCAAAAAGTAAGCAGTTCTAACTATTCATAAACATATCCTGAGTCTGGGAATGCCAAGTTTCTTCTGTAAAATCCAGAGGATTGAGTTACAGCTGGTTTGAGATCCTTGAATTGCAAACAAGCGGCATTAAAGCTTTCTTTTCTCTGGCACTCCTGGTGTGACAGACCTAATGTTATCAACTGCATATGACTCTTAACTGGTTGATCTCTTGCCAGTTGTGCTGGTTGTCAAAGCTCCTTCTAAACAGAAATTTCCTTGATTTCCGCCCCCCCCCCAGATCACAAACTCACGGAGACTATTGGAGAAAAGGTTTATGCATGTGTGTTCTAATGTGCTGTTAAATATAACCACATCTTACACTAAGTCTGTAGTATCTTCTGGACCTCTGCAGTTCCAGAATAGTAGGAGGTTTTTTAACTGTGGAAATCTAGTTACCTTCTCTGAGGTGATTTCTTCCACCTCTCAATTTTGCTGTCAACTTACCAAGACTTTGTTAGAATAGAGTGTATAGCTGAAAAAACAAGCTGGTTCATCCCCCTTGGAGGATAGCAGCAGGGAAGTTCTCCACAAGACCTTTATGCTCTGAAGATCAGCATTTACTTTAAATGGTGTCTGACTGCTCAGCTGTACTAGTCTGTAGGCTGGAATCCAGCACAACGAACCTTTTGTCCAGGTTTTTGCCTAGACCCAAGTTCTTTTCAAGCCCTTGCCTGGATCTGTATGCAGGAGAAAACTCCAGCCTTCAGCTTTCTGTTTTTCTGGCATTTGGCAGAGTAAGAAGTATCTAAATCTTATGTTTTGTTTTGTTGTTTTTTTTTTTTCTTTTTCCCTAGGTACTTATTGAAAGTTGCAGAGCTCTTTGAGAAACTTAGGGTAAGAGAAGCTTTGGTAGGGGGTGGAATAGGGGGAAAGAATCTCTGTGTTGCTGTTATTTGTTACATACCAACCATTTTCTTTTCTTTGGCAGAAGGTAGAGAGCAGAGTTTCATCTGATGAAGACTTAAAGCTCTCTGAACTGTTGAGATACTACATGCTCAATATAGAAGCTGCGAAGGTGAGAAAAGTTTTCTTTTTGAAGCTTAGTTTTGTTATGGGCATCAGGATTCACACATGATATTCTTTAAGAAGACAGGAAGGTCTTGTTTTGCCTTAGAAACCTGACACTCTTGAAGACACTCTTGAACCACAGCAGAATATAGAAGCTATGTATTAGCTAGCTGAGCCCAACCACTTACAGAAGATCTTGGACCAGGTTTTCTTTGGTAGTGGAAGAACTTGTTAAGTTTCTGTGAGTTAGAGCAAACTGAATTTAAGTCTGCAGCAGTGTTCTTTCCCATCCCCTGCCTGAGTACTCATGGACTTGTCATAAAATCAATGATGACTAATTAGTAGTTGGGATTTGCTTCAGGATTTTTAAAGTACCTTAGCACAAATATGCAGTAACATGTGAAGGTTATTGGAGCCTGGACTTCCAAGAGGGCTTTGGTAGATTGATTGACTGCAAAAGCCTTGCCAGCAACTCTTTTCTGATCAATACTTGATTTGACAAGGGAGTGTCTATGCTGAAAAAAGGTATCTAGGTATAAGCTATTTGGCTTCTTTATCTAGTGTCTTACCTGTAATGTCAAGTATCCAAGAGCACTCGCTACAGGCTTCCTGTGTGGTGTACTGTTATTTAGATACCAATACTCCATGGGTGCTAGATTCTAAAGGAATTGACTCAGACCTGTCCTACTTCTCATGTCTAGGTTAGTACATAGTGCTTCAGTCAAACTGTCAGATCTTCAATAAATTAAATGTCTACCAGAAGTAGACTGAGGTATTCAGAAAATGCTATTCCTCCTTAGTGGAGAAACTCACCTTGTGGCAGGAAAAACTACTCTAAGGAAAAAAGCTATGCCTACAGTAGCCCTCAGAATTCCTTGACTAAGGCATAAGTGGCTGTCCTGAAAATGTAGTGCTGCACTGATGAAAGGCTCCAATTCTTGTGCCAAGAGTGTGGCAGAGCATAATAGCTTATTGAAAGGAGCAGAGTCTGCTGCTGAAAGAAGTGAAACCTTCTGCTGTTAAGGTAGTTGTAACCTCAGTTTGGGAAATAGTCCTCTTACAGCTTTCACTTACTATTTCTGTCTACATTCAGGATCTTCTGTACAGACGAACAAGGGCTCTTGTTGACTATGAAAACTCAAACAAAGCTCTAGATAAAGCCAGATTAAAGAGCAAGGATGTTGGGCTGGCTGAGGCACATCAGCAGGATTGTTGTCAGAAGTTTGAAAAGATTTCAGAATCTGCAAAACAAGGTAAAACAGGCTTTGCTCTATTTATGTTTAAAGGACATCTTAATGCAGTCCAGTTCTCCATCTGACCTTCAACTACTGAAGGCTTCTGAACACTCCTGAAGCAAGTAGTAGCTTGCAGAACCATATAATGTCTGTAAAGCTAATGCAGCTAAGCATTTTTTAAAACCATTCTCTGTAGCAGAGCAGTACTAGACCAACCTTATAAATAAGTCCCTAGTATTTGCTTTCTAGATTGAACTCTTGATCTCAGCCTCCACCTGAAGGTAACTCCTCAGGCTTCTAATTATCTTTGAACTGTGCCAACAGGCTTTTGCTCTGTCCCAGTACAGCTAAGTGACTTACATAGAGTTTCAAACACTGGTTCTTAGTAGAAGATTATCCATGTATATATATGGACAATATAAAGCAGAGTAAATATGCTTTCATAGTACACATGCTATTCCTTTAGTGTATCTGGCTTTTAAATGCTTAGTGTCCTCACAGAGTTTGTGTGGCTTATCACTGTTTACTCTGGTTGTCTTCCTACAAAGCTTGTCTGTCTTAGGCTGTTTCCTCACCAAGATGTTGATGTCATGTGATGAATGCATCTCTGTCTAGAAAACAGCAAGACTAACTCTTGAACCTTTTTTTTTCTTTTGTCAAGTACTGTAACTAGAGCTGCACAACAAAACTTATGAAACATAAGGGGCATTACTGAAACTTGTCATACTCTGTATGTGTCTTAACTTTTGTTCTTTCTTTCCTACAGAACTGATGAGCTTCAAGCAGAAGAGAATAGCAGCATTCCGCAAAAACTTAATTGAAATGGCAGAACTGGAAATAAAACATGCAAAGGTGTGTTCTTTTAGGAATTTAACAGGTGTAGGTTCAGAGAAGTATTGTGTAACTTGGACGATTTGCTGGATTCCCTTTAAAACTAGGAAGTGTAAAATAGAACAGCTAGGCTCTTCAGCTGAGGTGTTAAAGAGGAGAAGCTGTAGGCATAGTGCATAGAAAGAGCAAATGCTGACAGTCTTACCTGTCCCATGCAGAAAGTGTGCATTCAGCCTGTCACTCCTAGGACACCAGCATACTACAGCAAGTGAGAAGTTTGTTTTTCTGGTAGTACACAAGTCATCTGACTTCCCACCAAGCAGCCTCATCTGTGGGTTTGACCATGTTTAGAAGCAGCTGCTGCTTCCAGTGCTCCTGAGTGCTGTGAGAGCACATCCTGCAGCTTCCAATCCAGCTGTCAACCCTTCTCACTTGGTTTAGTGAAAGGGGACACTAGCTTTAGAGTAGCCTCTACCAAACTTTACTGAGCAGGCTTAAAGATTGCTGTGAGGACCACACCATGTACTGCCAGCTTAGCCTAGGAAAGTATATACCAGTTACAGGATTTGTTAACTTAATGTAGAGAGCAAAGCAGGAAGAGGGTAACTGCATCCTCCAGCTTCTTTTGAAGAATGAAAGTCTAATGTCCCACTCCCTAAGAGTACTGGACTTTACCACAGGTAGCTATTTCAGTGCTGAACTGGAATGGCTTGACATTACTGCTCAGTTTGGCCCACTTTAAAAACTTACTCCTGTCTCTTGTCCCTCTCTTTATCACAAACTGAGTCATGGTTACAAGCCTTCAGGAAGAGGTAGATTACAAACTATCATCTGGTTTTGATTTTTTTGCTGCTGGAATGCTTGTCTTTGCAGTAGAAGATCTTTAGCATGCTAAAGATGTTTTTGCAGGCTACAAAATCCTAGGATGGACCCACTGCAATTTCATTGTGAGAGGCAGGATTTAAGTTATCAGTTATACTCATCTGAAACTAATTCTCTTCCTTTCCAGAATAATGTTTCTCTCCTGCAAAGCTGTATTGACTTGTTCAAGAGTTAAGGCGCCTTATTCTGAAAATGTGACAAAAGCATCAATTGCACTCAATGGCCAGCAACTTACTGGCTTGACTTCATTAGCATAAAATAGATAGTCACTGAGATTCTGTATGACTAATACTTAAATATGTTGATAGTGATACATGACTTTATTGGTATAAATGAGAGGTGAATTATGTATGAATTGTCTGGATGTAGCTAACATCCTGTTGGCTGATAACTCAAAATGAGTCAAATGTAAGAAATTAATTTGCTGTTGACTGACTTCATCTAACAGCAAAAGTGTCCTGTGAACTCCTTTTTTGCAGGGTCATAATTTGTCACTTCATGGGCCTGATATATTTAAAACTTGCAAGTGGGAGCGACTTAAGTGTAGTAGTTTTATAAAGTAAATACCTTAACATTCCACTTCCCAGACAGATTTCTACTACAATATATTTTGAATTTCTATAACTGCATTCACTGTTTGTACACTTGGGCAATACAGCAAATAAAGATGTCTGATGCAACAAGCTGCTGTTGTATGGCAAGAATTTTTGTGGGATATAAAATGAAAAAACAGGCTTTAGACACAGAACTATCACAAATTACTCATAATTATTCATCAATTGGACCTGTTCAGAGGACTAGAGATCAATATTTAACTCAGTGGGATTTTTCTTAGAATGGGTGTTGACATGAAATGTGTGGACTTCTGTTTATGTTGCTGTTTGAGTGGTTGTCTGCAACTTTTACTCCCAGTGTGCTGCACATGAGGAAACCAAGCCTTTCAAAAGCACTGATATGTATAGATGGCTTGAAGTCCTTCACATTGACAAAATATGAAGCATTGTAAAGTAATCTTTGCACCTCCTACTAGCACCAAGAGGCTGTTTAAAACTTCAGGGCTTCTGGAAGCACAACTCTAGAGTCATCCATAGGATAAACCTCTTGAAACTTTGCATGGCCAACTGGGTACACACTGCCATAGCTGAGGCAGCTCGGGGTTGTCTTTTGACAGTTTGCTATCATTTACATATGTGGATATAGGTCAGTGAGTCATATCCTTCTAAAGGCAATTTTTTGAGTTAGACAAGTGTCTCAACCTTGCTTAATTTCATGTGACTAAACTTCTAATCATGCTCATAGTAGGCTCTTTGCTTGTGCTCTGGGCAGAATTCCTGAAGCAGCTTCAACCATGGAAGCTCTGAGAATGGGCAGCTCAGTGGCAGTATCTAAGGATTGTTGAATAGTTTACTTTCCTGTGACCTATTGCTCTTACCAGGCACACCAGCAGTCTAGCTGAAAAGTGTCTGAACTGTCTCCTTTTACCTTTGACAAGTTTCAACTTGTGGTTGCTTGTGCATATGTGACCTCTATATAGCTGATTAGCTGACAGATGTCTTATAAGCTCCTAGCCACTTGTCCTGGGGCAATTAGCAGTCCCAAACTGGACAATTTATGCTGGCAAAGCTTCAGCTTTTTCTAAAGAGGCGTACTGTGTTTCATGCTCTCACTTCTGGCTGCTTCACTCTAGGGTCTGCTGATATGCCAGCTGTGCTAGGATGAGTTTCCACTGGTGTGCTGTGACTGTTGGGAGTCATGGGTGCTTCATGTCCTCTTGCACTTACTGCCTATAACGTGGGAGAAGTAGCACCTTGCTTATGCTGGCTTTCAGTAAAATATTGTTCTGTGCTGGCTCTTTCTGAACCAGCTCCAGTAGATGGGTGGTCTTTGTGAGTCAGTCAGTAGCCTATGCACCTAACTGTCTTCAACTCAAGAGGTTGAGTTCTGACTAAGTTTATCCCAAACTACTTCAAGTTGGTTCAAAGGCTTTTCTTATTTTCCTCAGAGAAAGGCTGCAGCTGGCTTTGACATGGCAACAACGCTTCATGTCCCTACTCCAGAAGCAGTCCTGGTTATGGTGGGCTTCATGCACTGTCAGTAACTGTGTTTGAAGCTACATGAGACACCCTTTTTCAAATATCTTTTAGAGCTTTCTCATGAGGAGTTTGTTCTTGTGTAGTTTGCTCT
This sequence comes from Scytalopus superciliaris, assembly GCA_013400415.1. Taxonomy (NCBI): domain Eukaryota; kingdom Metazoa; phylum Chordata; class Aves; order Passeriformes; family Rhinocryptidae; genus Scytalopus; species Scytalopus superciliaris. The sequence continues at coordinate 116,327 of VXBX01000341.1, forward strand.
CTAAATTCTTAACATAACTTAAAGTATTAATCTGAACAGATTGAAAGTATGTAAAACATTTTGAGTGGATGTAATTATGGCTTTACACTGATTTATTGTAGTTATAGTTAATCTGCAATTACTGCAAGAAATGGTAGCTATAAAGCAGTCTGCGCCAATACTACTGTTGCTCTGAAGGAAGCTGTTGAGTGTCAGCTATTGCCAGTAGAGTGCATTGCAGTCAGCTTCAGTGTGTTGATATGGAAAATAAGTCGGCACAGATCACACTTCTGGAGGCCAGTGGGTGGCAGGCTGCAACAGCCACTGGTAACCTACTCGTGTTTACCCTCAGACTGAGTTGTAATGAAATCCTGGAAAGGCTGCTGCATCTATGAGTTTCTTACCTGCAACTAGACATATGTTGATACGTAAGAGAAACCAGCATGGGCAGATCAGTGTGATAAGGCAGATTATTGTCAATATGAAAATAAGTTTTTTAGAAATACTGCTGAGGCCTAGTTTGAAAGTCTGGCTTAGGTGGAGGACAGCAGAGTTTCAAAGAAGTCCCAAACAAGGATTGGCTAATGTACATTTACTGATCCCATCTCTAAGGCAGTTTACCTTTACAAGCTTGTTGCTCTAGTTTATGGGTTGCAGACTGGATTTTGAGGACAGGGATAAGCTTTATCACTGTGATGGTAACTGATGTGAAGAGCCATACACCACAGATATCAGTTCTTCCTCTATTTGAATGAGGTCAGAGGAAAATCTACTATTTGATCTACTTTACTAAGGTTTTTTAGACATCTGGCTCTGGTGTTGGTGATGAAGGCATGTGCTGCTACTGTCTAGAGGTCAGCATGCTACAGCCTGCAGCACGAGTGCTTGGGTTGGTTCTGTGCAATCCCTTCCAGCCATGGAATAAGTAGGTCTCTGCTAAGCCAGTTTGCCTTGCCTGAAGTGGGCTTGGGGTTCTCCCAGTAGCAGCACAGAAGGTACAAATTTCCATCCTGGAGACAAAAAGGTATGCTCTTTTATGCAACAAGTAGCAGAAGTGCATCCCCCTGCACATTGGTGCTGTGCTTGGGGCCTGTGTTATGGGAAATGGCATAGAGAAACTGCCCTCCAAGGGAGAATGCTCCTGACATGCAGCTGCTGGGCTCTTAAGAGGATACAGGGCTCCCTTCTCCACAGGGTAAGTTTAGAGTCTAGCTTTTTCTCTTCCGTCTTGGGGAGGAGCAGACATTTTTTGTATTCCCAAAAAACATGGATCTTGAGGAAGCATTTTTGTGCTCAGCATTAGAGAGAAAGGAGATAATTCGTGTCTGTGAATAGCAGTAGCATGTATCTCTCAGAGAGAAGCAGTGATGACTGTTGTAATGATTCAGGCAAAGTGAGCTAGAACCAAGTCCATGGGTGCTGCAGGTATCTGGCTGCCAGTGGAGCAGAGCTAGCAGTTAGTTAAGATGGGCACAGAACAGTGGATCTGGACTGCAGTGCAAACCCAGGAGAGAGTAGCAGCAGGATAGCTGGATGCAGAAGGCTGCAGTCTTGGTATGATGCTTGCAATACTAAAATGAGAGTATCTTTGGGGTGAGAGAAACAGGTATTGGTTGTACTTTGGGAGTTGGCAGTATCTGGATATTGAAAAACTGGAGATGGGAAGCCAACCTGGTGACAGAAGAGAGGCTCATAAATGTGTCCTGTTGCACAGGACTGTGATTCCAGGCAATGCAATAAAATGGGTTTGTAGCCATAGAAAGGATATTATTAAGTATCGAGTGTACTTCAAGAAAGAACTGGTTTGCCCTGCTTTATGCAAGTATTTGGTTCTAGGAGGACACATCACTGATGCTAAGGCTGGTAAACAAAACAGAGAACATTTTGTGTGCCTTTGAGATACAGAAAGCCTGGAAGAGCTGTAGGCATATATTGTTTATTCTAGTTGCTGCTGGGCCTGTGCTTCCTACACTGGTTCTGCAACTATGACTGGCTTTACAAGCTTGAGAAACTCTGCTAACACTTTGGCCTGTCTGGGGGCAGAAATTCAGCTGCCATCCAAATTATCTTGGGATGATTACTGATGTTTTAATTAGACATACACATGACTAGTTGTTTGGGGGGTTTTCATTGCTTGTTTTTGTTTTTAATGCGCTCACAGTTTATTCTGCTCCTCTCCATTCCATCCTGTTTCTTTTGGACTGCACACTCTGCAGGGGAGCTCTGATCTGAAGCTCTGCCTTGTGCTACGCTTCTGATAACAAATGTGAATTTCTCAAAACATGGAGTTGGGAAAGTTTTATCAGCAGGTACTGATAGCTTCTCACTTGCCGTCTCTTTTTGAAAGATTGGGAGAAGCTGCTTGTTTATGCTTTGAAGCAGAGAGCTTTGCAGAATTCCCATTTCTGGATGTAATTTTCAATACTTTCTTGCTGTTCCAGCACTTAATGGTATGGTTGAGAGCACAGTTATGAGTTATTTTAATTTGTACTCCTAAACCCTGCATCATTGCTTGGTGACAGTGGAATATCTGAAATGGATTTGAAATCTATTTGCAGCTCATTGGTTGCTAGTGAAGGATTGCAGGCACTGGTGATCCATTTTAATCCCTCAGATTATTGTGTGGCTTCATCTGTGGACTTTCAGCTCACTGTTTCCCAAAAATTATGGTTCATCTGCTATCAAAATGCTGTCCAGTGGCTGAGCTCTGGCGTGGACTCAGCCTTGCTTTTAGTTTACTTTTTAATGTTACAAAGCCAATGAGAAGGCGCAACTGAGATCAGAGTCCAGCTCAGCTGGGCTTTTGTGCTTGCATGCTAAAAATAATTCCTGACAGGAGTGCTTTTTAAGTTAAATAGACAAGCAGGAACCGTGTCCTGTCCAGGGGAGGAAATTCAGGTAGTGTGTAGAAAAGGTGACTTGCTTGTCATTCACAGGGAGTTTTTGTCAGAGCCAGAAATTGCACTCCAGGGCTTCTGCTGTCTCAATCAGGTGCTGTTGGAAGCGATTGAATAAGTGCTTGTGATTTTTAGTTGGGCTGTCCCTTGGCTGCAGTTTACGGTTCTTCTGTGGAGATGTGGTAACTGCCAGTGTGACTGTTCTGCCTTTGCTCCAGTGCAGTAAAACATGTAGTTTTAGATGATTTTTAGTGATCTCTTCTGTGGGTTTGTTTTACTTGGCAGGAGAATTGCAAGGTCACTTTATGCAAGGGAGGGTAGTGAAGTCCTGGGCGGGTAGAAATGCATTGTGAGAGCTGCTGTGCTGGCACTGTAGTTTCTTGTCAGCACTCAAGGGTAGAGTGCAGTGGCTGATCACATGCAGCACCTTCACTTCTTTTAGGTAAGACTGTAGAAGTCTTCCATATCAGTTAAGGGATTCTCATTCCCTTTATGTTACTTGTGTTTAATTTTTCTTTGCTGTTGCTCAAAACTTTCCTAAGCCTGTTCTGTGTGGGAAAATGCCCTTGAGAGTCTGACTCACTGATATAAAATAAGAGTAAAAAAGAATGTTAAGGTTCCTGTTTAATGCTAACCTACTGCCTATTTTGAAAACACTGGACTGCTTTATTATATCTGGTTTAGTTAGAAACGATTTTGTTCTGCTCCCCCTCTGAGGGATTTTGAAAGAAGAAAGCCTGACTCTGAAACAGCACAGGTTTAGATTGCATCTGTGGCTCTGCCTGAAAATTTACCTCAGGTTTAGTGTAATTTAGTCAGGGGCTTCTGCCTTTTTTTTAACTGCTCCACCTAGAAGGTCTTGCTAAACAAAATCTGTTTAAGCATAAGAGCTTAGTGAGTGGGTTAGCAGAAATGTTCTAGTAAAGTAAAATTTGAGACAGCAGTGGATATAGTTTCATCATGAGCCTGCTGCCACTGAAAGGGGATGGCCTTACTTTCCCTCCTATTTTGTTCTTATTACATCTCTTGGACTGGTCCTGGTGTTCATGTGGCCTTGTGCCAAGCTCATATAACTCACTAAAATGGCAAGAGATGGGCTGAAACAAAAAAAGGCTTTTTTCCAAGTCAGTGCACTGAATCTCTGTTCCTGGAGCTGAGGAGCTCCACAGACCTGTGCAAGAATGACAGGGGATGGAGAGGTGACACGTTGCGGGAGAGGCTTAGTTTGGCTCAGCTGTATTTTGAAACTGTTGGACCAGCACTGCTCCAGTGAGTGCTTCCCTTTCAGGAAAGAGTGGCAGTCATTACTTCTAAACCTGCAGTTTAGAATATCCAGGGCTGCCTTCATGACAGGGACTGTCTTTGAACTGGAAACTGTTACTTGTTGGAAAAAGCAAAAAACTTGTCCTTTGGAAGGTGTACAGACAGCTCTTGCTGCAAAAGTGCTGGTGTCTGGTGACTTCTTCAGACTTCTTGTATCTCTAGTGCTTGAGAAAACTTCCCTCTGGTGGGCAGTGCAGCACTGGAGATTTACCCCCACTTGCAACCTTTTAAGGAGGGTAGCTGGGGGGATTTGGACAATAGGTGTGGAAAAACCTCTGCAAGTTAAAGCTGGGAGTTAACAGGCAGTGCCACTTTAAAATTTTTCATTCTGCTCAGAAGATTACTGGCACAGCCTCCCTCAGTAAATGCAAGATTGTTGCCATGGAGGACAGGAAATCCCTCGTCTGCACAGAGAAAGAAAACATTGGAAACTGTCCTACTGAAAAGCACAGCTGCCTCTGTGCTGGGAGAGGCGAGCTTGCTTCTATGGAGTGTTTTCCAAAGGTCTCTGTTCTTGTCTGCAAATCTTTGCACATATTTGCTCTGTTTCTTAGTGGACTGCTTGTGGGTTTAAGAAGAGCTTGACAAAGGAAGTGGAAGCATCTGGTTAGGACTAGTTTTAAGTGCCCTGATTAATGTGAGAAGCAGGAGTGACTTTCACTTGGAAGTAAGATAGTTCACAAACTTTCAGTATATGCCTCTCCTTTTAACTTCACAGCTCCTCTTAGTCCTGTTTCCCTCTACTGTTTTCAGAGGTACTTCTCTCTGCCTTTTCTTCCCTTGGGCCTCTTAGAGCAGCAGGCCTGTGCTGTGCTGGGTCTGTGTTCTCTACCTGGTAATCTTTAATATATCCTGGCTACTCTTGTTGGAGGTGGGAACACCAGTTTGGGCCATGTGTGCAGATCTAGGAGCTGGCCAAGTGTTCCTGCAAATACCTGGATGCTATGGGCTGGCCTGCTCTTATGAAGAAGAGGTAAGACTTGAGGAAGATGTTTCAGGACATGTTGGTCCCATCTTTCCACTGCAGGCTCTGTGAGAGGATCCACTTCCCTCAGGACCTGAGACCAGACAGGCCTATGGTGGGCTAAACAGCTTTGTCAGGCCATCACTGATAAACACCATCAAGCTGTATAAAGGCTAATCTGCCTGGTTCCTGCTAACCCATGAATGTCTAACCCATCCTCCAGTACTTGTCTTTCTTCCCATGGACTGCTTCAGAGGCCAGATGAGCAGATTACCCCTTATTTACATCAGTGATTATTGATCACCTGTTAGATATTGACCACCACTGTATCAGAACTTTCCCTTCTTTCAGAGACAGGTTTGTCAGTTTTTTAGTTCAGATCTGGGTCTGTCCCACTGCTGTGTTGTCTGCCCACACTGTTGCAGTCTCAAGTGTTTTTTTACAGTAACAGAGAAAGCCATGTCTGACTTGGTGAGCTTTAGCCTCTGCTTGGCAATGTTTTCTGGGCCAAATTTTTGATCTGATACTTATGAAGCTGAACTTGTCTCAAGGCTCCAGAGGACAGACCATGCAAGTAGACTGGTGTTCTGAGAGGTGTTCTGGCTGGAGAGGAGAGGGAGTTGTGTTCTTCAACTTCTCATTGTACACCAGTCATTGCTTTCCTTTATGTTTAACTGTGGTGTGTTGTTCTTAAAGCTGTGTACTGTTAAATCAGCAGCAAGGTCTGGGGATAACTCTTGGAATTGCTCATAGGGGTGTTGTGGGTGAATTTAAGATACCTTTGGCATCCAGTGTGATGGGGAACAATGTCAAAATCCCAGAACTTCTGGATCCTTCCTGAAGTTACTCCAGGATTTCCCTTGCAGCTGGACTTACCACAGCCTAGCTTTTATACAGCACAGAATGTTCAAACAGCTCTCTTGCACTGTTTCTTCTCATTGGGAGGCTGCCTTCTGATGTAACGTGGCATGACTGTGTTGACTTGCACCAACACAAGACTGATTTACACCAACAGGGCTCTCTGGCTGTGTTTGCCTAGCCCTGAATATGGCAGGCTATGACGTCTGTCTGGAGTCAACATGCAGCCACGACAACCTGATCCACGTCTTCCTTTTATGAGTGACCACAAAGTGCTTCCTCCTCCTTTCTACCACCAGCCCTCCCTAGGTATATTTGCACAAGTCAAGTCCCACCCTCTGGATTGCTTTATTTTTCCCATCAGTAGCTGATAGTGTGTGTTTTGGATGTCTTCACCTTGATGTCATGTGGTTCCTCTGCCTCTGTGAGGCTGGACTTTTTAGGCTTCACATCTGTCGTTTGCAGAAAGCCTGCTTAACCCTGAGTCTGGCATTCTGGGTCTGGATTGGCACCGTTTGGCCCATTGGTGTAGGGCCTGGCTTGTTTCCTATGGTCTATAAAACATGCAAGGTGACGTGGAAACCACTTACTGATGTCAACAAGGCAATGTGAAAAAGAAAAGCCCTGCCTGTACCTTATGTGTGTGCAAAAAGAGGAATTAAAGGCAATAAATGAAAACAAAGATGGTCGTGCTCATCTTCAATTTGGTTGTCAATGACAACCATTCTGGCAACTGTCTGTTGCATGGAGCCTGTCTGTTATTTTTTAAAGGACCTGGCCATCCTTTTAAAAAAAGAAGAGGCTAAGGAACATGGCTCAAGGGTAAACAAGTCTCTCACATTAGACCCTAGGACAGTGTCTTCTTCCTCTGTGGCAAGGATTGGCAAAATGAACATCCAGAGCTTGGTGTTCTGCAGGAGAAAGGTGGAAAGTGCTCCAGAAGAAAAGACTGGATAGTTGTGTGTCTGCCCATCCGTTGCATTATGGATGGACATACCATTTCTATGTCAGACACTTTGAGAGGCTCTGGAGAAGGTGACTTAGAAAATCCTTTGGACTGCATTAAAGCACATGCAAAATGTAATGTGCCATTTTGCTGCTGTGTGTGGCTCAGCCTTCAACAGAGTGGTAGAAGAGGTGAAAATGCACATTAATTTACTGTCCTTGGAACTGTGCATATAGTGTTTGTCTGCTTGAGTGAAATGGCAAGCTGGAGAATGTGCACTTAAGAAAGAAACATGGTGCTTGGCTGAAAAACTTCCCTCAGGTAGGATAATTTAATCTAAAGAAACTGGTTAATCATAGAAGCCATGTGGTGTGCAAGTACACAAGCCTTAAACTTCCAAAGCTTCCTTGGTGCATGCAACAACCAGAGGGAGGTACAATGCAAACAGGGAGTGCTCTGTGTGAGACAAGTATCCCTGTGTCTTAGTGGAGAAATCTTTCTAAATAAACCACTTGGATCTGTTCTGTTACAGAGGAGCTAAAAAAGGAGCAAGGACACTGGGAGGACAGGCATTCTGTCTGATAGCTGGTGAGAGATAGATTGCTGTGGTGAAAGATGGAAGTGGTGACATCTTCCTCCCCTCTTGCTTCCTCCGGGTTCACCCATGGCAGGAAGTACATAGGAATGATGTTCTTTCACGTTAGCATTGAATATTCCTGCTTGGTGTTCAGTAACCCACTCTAGGATGGGTTGTGCAGGTAAGAAGGGCCCTGCAGCATGGCCTGGGCAGCAGGCACAGCAGATAGCCCATCTGTCTCCTTGGCACTAAAGCAGTGGGTCTGGGATCTTCTGGCAGCTCCGCTGTGGGGTGAACAGGTAGCGCACTTCTCGGGACATTGCAGGAGGAATAAAAAGGGACCAATTCTTTTGAAAGGACAACAGACAGAAGGAAATGAGAGCCTTAAGGGCACTTCCTGCCCTCTGCCATCCCCAGTATGCCATTGTGTGCGCATCCTGTGCCTACCAACTCCACAAGGTAAGGCAAGGAGATATGTTTGCTGGGTGAGTGACACTGAGCTCTGGGCTGAAATTACACAATCCTTGTTTAAGTGGCTGTCCTGCAGTTCTGCAAAGGTGTGACAAAGCAGGCAGGGTAGAGGCGTGCAGGTTTCTATCCCTGAGGTAGTGGCAGAGGGGGGCCAGCATGGCAGTGCATGACATGGGGTGCTGGTTCCTCACTAATTTGGAGGTGTGGCAGTACTCCCCAGTATCAACAATCTCCAGCAACAGTTGGCTTTTCAGTGCAGATAGATGGTTTTGTTTGCTGTCCCAAGGTGGTGAGGAAGATGCTGTGTTGGACACATATTTGAGCTACTTTGCCTAGGGGATGCCTTGAAGGAATTGGTGAACAAGTCAGTCAATGCCCTGGGCTGTACAGTGGGTTCAGGAGCAGGTTGAATCCTGCTGAGTTCTATGGAAGAGGCATTTTCTGTCCCTGTGATGAGTCTGGATGCACTGCATAACATGGATAAATCATAGGTACAGTAAAGCTCTGTTTCTTTTTTTGTAAAGCTCTGTTTCTCACTCAACATTCTCAGCTACAAAGCTGCTTGAGACAGGCCATGGCCTTTGCTAATGTTTGTGTAACACCTCACACAGAGGGGTCCCAATCCCAGCTCTAAGCGATTGCCTTGGGAGTGGGTGCTTTCCAAGCCCTCTGAGCCTTTGGGGCTCTTTGCTCTGCAGGAGTCTGTAGCCAGATATGTGCCAAGTGGTAGGGGAAATAGGAGGCTCTGCCAGGGTTTCAGCTGCTTGCAGAGAGTTGCTTTGCTAGTTATGGGAGGGACTTTTGCAGAGCTGGACCAGAGAAAACAGACCTATCCCCTTGGCATGGAATTGAAGGGAATGCTTAAAGGAAAGAGTTGTGAATGCTATAGTGAAGAAATACAGATTGAAGTGAAGGGAAGAGACAGCTACTGCCACCCACAGTGCTGGAATAAATCAAGGATCTCTTGGCTACAGGAACAATATGTCTTAAGCTTTCTCATCCAAGCACATAGAGGTAGGTGTATGTCTTCATATCCGTGACTGTCATGTTTGCCAATGAGGAGTGTGCATGTGCCAGCCACTCGGTTCCCATATGGAGGACAAGTTTGTGTTGCTTGGTGGGAGGAGAGAGTAAAGAAAACCTTTGCTCTGCCCTGAACCTCCCCAAGGGCTTCACCATGGCCTGTATCCCTGCCTGGCTGCTCAATTAGGCCTCCTGTGCCTGCTGGTTGGGCTGTGCAGGATGTGTTCTTGCTGTATGGTTTTTGTTGCCATGAGTGAGCAAGTCCAGAAATCCGATACATGAAGGCAATATCACTACCTGGAACTGGTAAGGACAGGAACTGAAAAAATAACTTGGTATGTTTCACTGAGGTGCTTCTTGTAGTGTAGATTTAGGCTGGGAAATGAAAAGCAGAAAGTAGAGGGTGATGAGATGTGACAAGGACACTGCAGCAGATAGGACAGGGGGTTTTTTGGGTTTTTGGTTTGTTTGTTTTGTTTTTTTTTTTTTAAATAAAGTGCATGTTTTTTTAATGTGAAGGGCTCTGCTGTAAATTTGGGAGGAATATGCTCCTTTACTTAGGCAAGACTAAGTGAAATTCTCTCTGTAAAACATCAAAGGCAGGCTCTGCTTCTGTGGCCAACATTGCCCTGATAAGAACAACTTGCTTTCCAGCCTAGGGAAAAGGAGAAACGCCAGGAAACTGGCCTCATGCTTTGGATGGCTGCAAAGGTCAGATCAAAGAGGAATTCATAAATGGGCCTGTAAAAAACTGGAATGGAAGAGAGTCCACCCACCCCAGGATGCTTGTCCTTAGGCTTCCAAATTGGGAAATGAGAATGCAGGGGGCTATGTTGTTATAAAGAAGTTAAAGGTGTGCAGGGGTGTTTTGTGGTCAGGTTTGGCCTAACGATGTTAGTCCCTACGTTACTAGATTATCTCCAGAAGAGGGTAATCAATGCTGCTGCTGGAAGTGCTGTCTGGCCTATGCAGAATCTTGGATACCTGCAGAATAAAGCTACTTGATGTGGACTGAAGCTGTACCAGGGATCATCCTAACAGTCATGGTTCCAATTCTCAGACAACCCAGAAACTGCCTCCTCCTTGCTTTGATCCAGTGGGAGGCTGGTTTGTACTAACTGATCTGCATGAGGACAGGGAAATATTCAAGCTCTGTGACTACCTGGATGAGGAAAATACTGAATTTACCTAAAGGGGGGTCTTTTGGGCATTTGGTGGTGTCTGGGAGATGGTGATAGGGGGTTCCTGTGGCTGCTCATCTTTCCTACAGCAGTGCCGGGCAGCAGGCTTATTGGGCACCAATGCCTTGTGTGGTGAGGCTGGTGTGCTGGAGAACCTTGTCTATTGCTAGGGCCTGTGATTACTTGGCAGGTTAATAGGATTGATTTCTCACTCTACTTCAGCTTTGTTCAGATCAACATCTCAGCCTTAAACCAAATGTTTTGAAATCAGTCCAAGAAAAAATTATTTCGTGCTGGATGTGGGATTTGCCAGGTCTGTCTCTGCAGCAGGCACACACCACAGCTACCCTGTCAGCCTCGTTTGCTGTCCAGCAGCACCCGTAAGCACAATGTCTGGCAGAGCTCCCACCTTCACCTTGTCTGTAAATATTTGTATCCTACCCTCATCAATCAGCAGCCTGGTATTTGCACAGGGAGAAGGTAACAGATGTTTGAGGAATTAATTTTCTGTGCAGTCCATTCATAGGACCTGTGTAGGAAGGCTTCTTGGTGGGACTATGGTGTAAGAAAGCAGAGGAAGTGGCATCAATTCCTGCTGCTGTGTAATGCTTCCAAGAGGTATGGTCTCCACAATGTTCCTCTGGCAATTTATGGGGCACAGCTTTTCTAGCACCTGCCTGCAAAACAGGAGGCGCTTTCAGCTTGAAGCACTGGTGTTTGTAGGCAGCTACAAAGAACAGGGCTCTTCATAAACTAATGACACATCTAATCTCTCATCTTTTAGTACTTTCCTGAGTTAAGCCAGTTACAGATTTACAGTTTCTGTTTTCTAAGGCTCACCATGGGTCTGCAGTAGCCCAGCTGCCCAGCAGCAGGAGACAGTGGGCAGGCATCCCTTGCCAGTGCTTCTGCAGAGCCACAGCCCCTCTGGGATTGGCAGCATTCCACTTCCAGTGCAGGTTTCTGCTGCTATGTGGAGCAAAGGGAAATGGTGGGGCTCTGATTTAAGCCTCCTTCTGGGATCTCAGCAGCCTTAACTTCCTGGGCCTAGCTTGGCAGTTCCTGCCTGAATACTACGCTCCATTCCATGTGCATGGATTCATCAATGTTGCTTTGGATCCACAGCATGAGTGTCGTCACTCATGTGATTTCTGCCCAGCCTTGCCTTATCAGTGGCTGTGTGGTGGATTGGACCGGGGGTCTGCTCCAGCTTAAAACCCTCTTCCCCTCTGATGGATCCTTCATCATCCTCCCAAACCCAGACATACCTTGTTCCATCATACCAAAAAAGTGGTGGCTGATAGTTTTTGATTTGTCATGGTGTCTTGATCCCACTCTTTGGGGTGGTAAAAGGGAGAAGGATGGGGAGACAAGCTGGGCACAATGAAAGTCATTAGCTTAATTTCTTCATCTCTAAACTGCTGTAATCACTGTAGAAGACGTAACTTGTGCCTTTAGGGCACATCTGCATTGCAGTCCTTGGACAAAACTGTTTTGTGGATTGGTTAATACCACTCTCGTAGCAGCCTGGAGCATGTCAAGCATCTCAAGCAGGATGGCTGTTCCCATGCTGGTGCTAGGGGAAGCTCTCTGTTGTTGCATCTTTCTGAAGCAAGGGGAAGCATCCCTGCGTGTTAACATACTGCTAATGTCTGCTAGCGTCTTCTTGACAAGATTTCATTTCCAGCCTTTTTCTTGATGCTGTTCAGGAATACCCAGCCTCTCCCTGCTCATTCAAAAGAAGCTCTTGGGGAAACATTTGCAAAATATTTCTCTTTGCAGCAACATAGGCTTAATTAATGCTCCCTGTTCTTGCTTCCCTCTTTATCCACAACACCAGTTTGTGAGACCAGGAGTAATACAAAACAGGGAACTGATCCAGGCTAAAAATAATCTGGTAAAACTGATGGCTTAGGTGTCGCTGCTAACACCACATGTGGCCACGGTCAGAGACTTTAGATGGACTTTCCAAGAAGTGCTCTAGGTTTTTTGGGTACAGGCATGTTTTGTCTGAAAAATTGCAAGGCTGGTATCAGAGAAAGGTTTGAGAAATATGCAGCTGCTTCTGCTGGCATATCAGCTTTTGAAGGTAATGACAGTGTATTTCAGGGCAAGGAAGCCCACCAGGACTGGCCCAAATGAGTGTGAATGATGCACTAGGCAGAGACTGATGTTCTGTTTTCTGATTGTCTTGTTGAGGAGATGTTTGCCCTTGTTAGAGGGGTGTAACACTGTCCCAGAGTCAGAAACTCTTTATTTTGACCTAGTTGTTACACACAGATAATATAGAAATAACGTTTTGCCATTGTTTCTGCCTGTCAAAACTTCCTACCAAAAAATTCTGTCAGCTTTCTGCCAGAAGTTCTCACAAGAGCTTCCTGCTGGAGCTTTCCTGCCAAAAGATCCTGCTATTGTGATCTCTTCAAAACATCTGAATAGGGCTATGTGCCAAAAAACCAAATACACCCTCTTTGAACGCTATAAAAGTAAAGAAAAATCTTGGAAAATCATGGAGTGAGGAAGGAGAGAGAGAGAGAACTGGTTACCATAACCAAAAATCTCTCACGACCTCCCTCTCACCTCTTCACCTTTTCTTCACCACTGACTGCTGCTTACCTGCCACTGGAGACTGAAACCCTGCCAGCCTGGAGAGAACTGAGACCCACCATGCCACATGTGTGAGTTATAGCTTATCCTTCTACTCTTACCATATTTTTGAAGGCTGTTAGATTGGGACCCTGCATGGTCTGTGAACACAGCTCTTAGTGACTGACAAAACTAAACATCCTGGCTGCATCCCAGAGAACTCAAGTGGCTAAGACCACCTGCTGCTAAAGAGGTAACACTGAAAAGTGGCGGAGATGATAAAATTAAGGCAGAAACTGCTTCTCTTCCCCCCTGCCCCCCCACACTGACTCAGCAGAAAAGGTAGTTTTTGGTGGTAACTTCTCTCTGCTTCTAAAAGTAATCTTTAGCTTTTTCCAGCCTTTTCTTATTTCTTCTCTTTGCATCTCTTAGCAATTAATAAAAAACAGTTTTCAGTATCAACAGATAACTTGTGTGAGTTTTAATTTTGCTCAGGGGAATGTTGGAATCTAAAGTTCTTTCTGCAACATTTATGCAGATTGTAACACTAGTGAAAGAGAAGACAGCAACAGAAAGGGTAGCCAGCATTAGCTCCTGAAGAGGCAAGGAGTCAGCTGATATTTTTACTGGTAAGTCTGCCTCCTCCACTTGCATGTTCTCACACTGTATATTCCCACTTCCTCAGGAAGTGCTAATTTTTTTGAGTGTAATAGCAGTGCTAGGTTGAAAGTAGAGATATTTGCTTTTTCCGAAGTGGGTTGTTGGTGTTTTTGCTCAGTACAGAACAGTTGATGGCCCTGTCTTGGAAAATTCATCTATGGTCTGTCTGTATTTTTTGCCTGTCTCAGGGCACTGGAAGGAAGCTTGTTTTAAATTCTTTTTTATTTTAATTCTCCTAATTTCTCACCTTCCTTGTGGGTTCAGCCTGGGGAAACCTGGGTGAGGAACTCAATCTTTTTGTTTGCCTGAATGTGAGTAAGGACAAACTGGCCTGTGTGTGAAAGGTCCAGTCTTCACGTCCTCCTAAATGAGGCAAGGCCAGTCCGTCTCCAGTGTGGTTGTGTGTGTGGCTTGATTCATAGCCCAGTGAAGCTGAGCAATGCTCTCCCAGTCACAGCTCCGTGGCTGGAGGTGGTGTCATGCACTGGATTGCTTAGGGGAGTGGTACATGCATGACTGACACACCACCCCCACACCAGGGCAGTAAAACCTGCTTGGAAGAAGGGCTGTAGCCTTCATGTGATTTAAAGAATGTGTAATTAGGGCCACAACGGCATGGTGTGGGGTTCAGGGGAATTCCTGCCTACTGTAATGTGGTGAAGCTAAGCCTCAGCCAGAGGTTGGTCTCCAGCCTCTATTTAGAAGCAAAGGAAGAGTAGAAACCATTGGGAAGAGCTGGAAGTGATATTGCTCTTCTCTAGCAGCAATCTCCTTCCAGAGAAAATTCCAGAGTATGCTGAAGGTAAGTGTTCCTCCTCTTGTTCTACTTGGTTGCTCTGTGCCCATCCACGAAAAATGATGGGGACTGGAGAGGTAGAAATCCCTTCGTTACTTCCATCTCACATCAGTGCTTTGGTGTTTACAGGGACTCACGAAAGGGAAAGTTCTGGGAAAGCCCCTTCCCTCAGCATACTGCACTTTAATGTCTCTTCAGAGAAGAAAGCTGGGTTTTCCTGGGAACTAGAGGGGAGTTAGGTGCCTGAGCGTGACCAACAGGGACATAATGTCTGCTTCCCTTTGACCTATTTCTGTAGCTCATCCATTTTTGGTCTGTGATACATACTGAGAAAACTAGACCTCTAGCACGGGAGGAAATTCACTTCTGACCTTTGTAGGTTTTGGGTGTAGCCAGTGACCCACCAGAAATGTACCTCAGTTACAGGTAAGGAGTAAATTGTTGTGTATTCTATGCCCTAGTCGATGTTTGGTGAATGTGTGAATGAGTGTTCTTTGACAAATGAAAATACAGTTGGTTTCTGGGCTATGTCCTTGGTTTCTTGGGATGTGGTAGCATCTCGCTATAAGGTGCCACTACCTTCCCCAGCCATGGCTGCACCTGAGGTCCCTGCAGAAGCATCTGCCATGCTCCTCCCCGGAGGCAGAAATATTTCATTGCTGGGCAAAGAAGCTGTGTCAACAGCTGCTACGCTCGGCTTTCCTCAAAAGGCTGCCAGTTAATTACTTACAACATAAGCCATCTGTTCTCAGTCTCTAAGCTGCTTGAGCAGTGCTGCAGAAAGGAGTCTTGGTTTTGGGCATGATGATAAGCAGAACATTAAATTTCTGGTGAAGTGTCTGCAAGTCTCAGTGTTCCTGCGGGCTGATAAAGCTGTCACAGGAAATGGACTATTCTTGTCCTTTTGACCACCTGCAGAAACCATCACAATTGCAGAAGCATGTCTGGTCAGTTTAAAAATGTTTTGCTCTCCCCTGTGCCAGCTGCAGTCCTACCATCGTGGGTACCACTAAACCATGTAGGTCTTTTTTCATGCTGGTTTTTTTACTGTCATGTTTTAAGTTTCTTAGGTTCTTCTGGAAGCGTGTTAGAGTAGCTGAGATTTGTCTCTTCATATGTGTGGTCCTCACACAACTGTACTTCAAGGCTCTGCTCTCCAGAATGAAAGCAACAGTGCTGCTCATCACTTGGAGAATCCTGTGACGCCTCCTGTCCTTTGCAGTGTTTCTTCCCTGGGCTGCAGGCTGTGGTTTCAAAGCTCCTGGTAACAACATCAAAAAGTATCCCAGCCCCATGACGCAAGGCACTAATGACCGATGCAAACTCACTTTTCTGGTTCAGATTCATTAAATACTTTTGGCAAGCTGATGGGAGAGCCTTGTGCCACATCAAAAGCTGCCTGTCTCTGTGTCCTGCTAACTTGCGTGTTGGACCAGATACTGCCCATTTTCCTGCACAGAGACAACATAGGCTCCATCAACCATGGCTAATTGGGTAGAAATTAGATCTTCTGCTCATGCAACACTGAAATGAAATGTATGCTGTTGAGTGGCCTGGTGCACAGATGCTGTATTCCTGATGGTGGGTGTTTAGCCCTAGCACTTGGACAATCTCCCTTGTGTCTTAGCATAGCCTGCTGGGGTAGGAGACTAGTTGTAATTGTGTCTTGGTAGGCAGTGCTGCTCCATCACTGGGTCGTTTTCACTGCTGGGAGTGCAGGTGCAGAGGCTGATGTGTCTCCACTGAGATGTGATCATCCTTTAAGTCCCCATCAATTCTAGCATTTGAAATCAATTGTTTCTTTCACTGTAAGATTGTTGCTACATAATTTCCCTTTGCAGCCTTTCAAATAGGCACATCTGTCAGACTTTGGTGTTTACAGTGTTTTGTCATGTGGTATTTTATTTTTATTAAGAGTGTGGCTTTTACCACAGAAATATCTTAATCACCATCTCAGTTGAAAAAGTACATCTGAAGGTCATCTTACCTGAAGTAATTTTAGGGAATGTTTTGTCTTAAGGGCAGCCTATAAAAAAGCCAAGCATCCATGACTGTAAACTGTGACCAAGGTTTTGTCACTCTCCAGGCACTGACAGAGAGATGTGATCTGCTTTGTTTTCTTCCTTGACTTTGCCTATATGGATAATTTAATGTCTATTCAAACACTAGGAAAATAATTATGTAGGACATCCTCTGTGTATACATGAAATGGGAGTCCCACAACTGCTGCTCTGATCTTCCCTCTGCTCTCCAGCCCAGAGGCCTGGCATGCCACATCATCCCGTGGGAGTGTGAGGAGAATAGGGCAAGGGAATCTCTTAGTAATGTTATGGCCATCAAAGAGTTAGTCCCTGCAGCAAAACTTATCCTAGGGAGCTCAGTGCCAACTATGTGGGCAGGCTTAAAGCCTGAGTCATGTGGTGTGGATGCAAAGTCAGTGCACTTGAAAACCGGAGTTAAGTTAAGCCGGAGGGCTGTTTCAGTAAGCCTGTGGAGACCAGCTGTTGTGCCAGCAAGCAAATGAGTGGAAAGGGAAAAACTCTCTTTTTGTTTCAGAGAGGAAAGAATCTCTGCCTGGGGCCTTGCTGTGCGAGGAGCTGCGGGGCTGCATGTCAGGCTGTGGTTTGTATTGCACGATCAAGATGGAAACAACTGTCCTGGCTGTAGACCTGAAAGGATGGAAAACCCCACACTTCTGTTTGCCAGGGTACCTAATATGTGTCCAAGGCTTTCAGGCAGGAGGCAAAGTGATAGCCACAGACTCCAGTGCCAGCAGAGGAGCAGCTGAGGGCTGCTTGGGTATCGGAAGGGTTAAGCAGTCTGGACATAAGGAATGAGCTGTGGTGTTCCTTCTGTGATTCAAGGAGGGAAAAATGTGCTCTCCCTCTCAGATGCTTCCTTCTGTCCAAAAAAGGCTAAATAGGCTCAGTGAAAAACCAGCAGAGACATTCCTCATATTCTCTCGAGTAACCGTATGTAAAATCCTGGATTTAAAGGGCTAGCTTGTAGCAAATTAAATGCAACTCTGAAAGGAATTCAGCTTCTGCAGGAAAGCTGGCTGTGGTTTTGTTAAGGAAGGACAAGCTGGGTGCTAACTAGAGAAAGACAGGACTGTGTACGAGATGGATATTAATAAACACAGATGATTCATAAGTCATCACAGATTATTAAACACAGTAGGCCCATTGGTCTTCTTTATTTTATTAGGGACAACTTACACGCACAGTAACAACTCAGGACTCAATTGGGCTTGGCAGCTACCAAGCACCCAGGTTAATGGTGTTAACTCTGATCCAAAACCTGTTCGTGTCATTGGGGGACTCTCTCCTGACTTTCAATATGCATTGGAGCACAACCAAAGTGAGTTTAATGAGCTCTTTTCATATATTCTGTGATCCTTCTGCAGCCAATCAGACTGTGTTTTGTTCTCTGGGCCAGGATTGCAGGCACTTACTACACCATTTGCTGGTGGCTGTCTGCCTGTTGTGAAACCTGTGTAAGGACTGGTTTGCAAAATCACCTCCACACAGAGAAAAGCCATCTCTGCCACCCAGCAATGAATCACAAAGGCAAAGGGGTGGGGGGCAGAAAAATCTTTAAAAGTGAAAGGAAAATTAAGTAAATAGGAGAAAGTGAGGCCCAAGATGATTACCAATGTCATTGTGATAGGGAAGGAAAGGATCTCTGTGAGACAGGCACTGTGTTGTGGTCCTTCCTTCTCATCTCCAGCCAGCAAGAGATGAAAGCACATTTTCATGGTGGGTGAACTGCTGTGTTGCCCTCCCATCTGGGCCAGAGCTGGAGAGAGGTCCACCTCACTCTGCTCATTGCCCAAAAGCAGGATTTCAAGGTTGGGCTGTGAATCATCCGTTGTCCTTGGGCCATCCTTGTTCTGGGGAACGATCAGTAAGGACTCTGTAGGCCAAGGAACCTTGACAGGTGGCACATACCAGCTACTCTGGAAAAGAGTAGGGTGAAATCTACTACACATCAGGCTTTGCTACTGGAGAGACATTGGACACTTGTCCCTCCAGCCTCCAACACCTCAGGGAGGNGTATGGGGGTTGGATGAGGTGATCTGGAAAAATGTTTCAGTCACTTTGGGTGGCTGTTTCTTGTTTCCCTTGGACAGAGTGACTTTCTTGGTGAGTGAGATGCAGAAGACCAGGTTTCTTCATCCCTGAAGAGGGCTGCCTTTGCTCAGACCTTATATCTGGGAAAGAGCTTCAGGAAAGTACTCTGAAGAGAGACCAGGGAGGCAGGGGGTGGAACAGTGTGTCACTCCTTAGCTGATAGCTGCCTTTGTAGGGTAAGGATTAAGCTCTTCACCTTAGTGGCTTCTGCAAATGCCAAGCCTGGGCAGCTCATTTTCCCTTGCAGTGCCTGGACAGAAATGTTGTAGTTTCTCAAAATCTAACCTGTATCTGTTGGTGACTTCTACCCTGCAAACTTTGCTTGCTTGTGAAGGAAGCCAAACATGGGGCTACCAAGCTGCAGGTCCTTCCCCACTACCTGCTGGCAAAGTACAGCTTTTCAAGGTGTTTGACAGAGCAGGGTCTTCTTGCTGAGGGGTCCTACTGGAGCATCTCACAATGGTCAGAGTCCCTTGGTCACTTTGCAAATGGCTTGCCAGACACCTTGGGAGCAGACTACATGTGCCCAGTGTGGGGAGTGCTCTCTGTCCTGGTTCCTGCATGCTCCCTAAATGGTCCTGACATTTTGATGAGGACTTTGTGCAGGGCTGTCAGGAGCAGTTACTGATGCTTGGCAGTGCTTCTATGCCAATGCCGGGTGAAGGCTGTGGATCACGTCCTCTCAGGGAGCTCAGCTGGGTGAGGACTTTCTGTGCATCAATGCCTGGTGGTTCTCTGAGCAGTTTCCCATCTGATTTCTGTGTTTATTGTGTGCCTAGAAAGTAATGTATATGTATGCAAGCTCTTTTCTAACAAAATGTGTGAAAAGTTACTACCATGAACACCAAGGTTGGTTTCACTTTTTATAACTGATGAAAGAATTGTCACCAAAGTCAAGTAGTATTTAATGTAAACTTGATTACTAAGCGCTTACCTGCAGCAAGCTTAAACCAACTGAGAAACCACCCTCTCTGCCCTCCCACCCCCTCCCCTACCAAGTGCCTGACTCTAGCATAAATACCCCACAAAATCTCATAGATCTCCTATTAGGTGAAGTGTTGTCCAGAGGTGGGAATACCCACATGGGTTTTCTGTCAGAGAACAGCCAGCCTTGACAAAGTTATGAAGTTAAACATGAGTATGTTTAAAGGGAGGGAGAGGAGATGGTTTCCCTGGGCTTTTTCTTGCAAGGAAATGCCATTTGAGAGGAACCTTGGAAGAGGGGTGCCAGGACCCAGGGAGCAGGACACAGTGACTTCCAGAAGCTGTGGAGGGGGGAAGGATTGCAGTGAGATTAATTTGGACCTTGGCAAACTGAGGGTGTCAGGGAGTGATTCAGCTGGCTGTTCTGCTCTTGACTGCCTGCAACACTTTGCAGTGTTGAAGGAGCTTACTGAATGGCAAATCCTGCTTTGGTCCACCTGAAATTATCCAGCTTGGATTCACCAGGTGTTTTTCAGGGGAGACCATTCCTGGCTGGCTGAGATGGAGAGGCTAAGGGATCTTCAAGCAAATTTGTTGGCTTGCCTGCAGCTGGAGATTGCCAGCCAGGGCCAGCATCCCCAGGGCTCTGAGCAAAGAGTTGAGCTGGAGGCTGGGTATGGGCAGCTGAGCCAAAAGCTGTGCTGAGAGTCCTGTATGGCCCAGCAGCTTCGCAGCACTTCCTCCCCATTGTGCCTTGATGCTTAAGCACATGTGGGGTGTGTGAGCAGAGCATTCCACTGGGAGGAGGGAATTTCTGACCCTCGGAAAGTAAAGGGAAGCCTGGTTTAAAATAGCTTTGTTGGTGAGACCTATTCCAGCTCACATACCTGCAAGATCAGTTAATTCAGTTAAGAATACATGAAAGGTGTGTGTATGTGGGGGCTCATTCCCCAGATCTGTGAGTGAGTAGGGGCACAGGGCCTATGATTGCTGGCTGGGCAGTGGAGAGGCAGTGCCTGATGCTGTTCTATGTGAGGTTGGCCAGGAGCCGATTCAGATTTGAAGCATCTCTGGGATGTCCCCATGTGCCCAAGACACCCATCACTGCAGAGGGAACCAGACAGGCCCAGCAGGGGAAGGGAGTCTGTTCTCTCTGCTTGTCAGCAGAAGCATCAGGGTCAGTGTGGCTGAAATATGCTACACTAGCCTACCCTGGCCTTGAGAGACTGAGCCATTCCAAGCACCAAGTAACTCTGCTCATTCCTTCAAAGCTTTCTGCTCACTGGTTAAGATTACAGGTTTTCCTTGGAGGGCAAATACACATTGTTTAGCTCAGCATCCATGTAAAAGCTGGAGCTGATTCACCTCTTGTGACCAGGGAGGTCAATACTAAAATCTCTGATACTTGTAAGAAGAATAGGACCTGTGTCTGAGTCCAGATGGGATCATAATTAACCAGTGTGTCAGACAAAACCCCATTTCTTTGTTAGAGAATACCCATGATATCTATGAAGACAGAAACGGTGTGGATTTGAATGGAGCACAGGGCAAAGTGTGAGAAGCCTTCATCAGTTTGTGCAGTACTGATGCCAATTTGTAAATCGGCTCTTGACATTTGCCTCGTGCCTAGACTTTCAGAAGGATATCAGGGTGACACTTTCAGAGGCTCTGCTGTCTTGAATAACCTGGAAGAGAAAGGGGGAGAGGAAAGGCAGAGCCAGGAAGACAAAACAAATGGAGAGGATGAATTTCCTGCCTGCACTGAGTCTCTTTCTTGCTGTGCTAAAGTTGTTTTCTTTCAACTTGCAGACTCCTAAGCTTCTTGGCTTGTCTTTCCTCTCATGCCCTGTTTTTAATTTTTCAATCTGAAAGGGCAATTACTAAGTGAAACCAGGCAGTTGGGACTTAGGAGTGTGCATCAGCCTTTGCAACAGCAAGTGCCCAAGGCTCCCAGCTGTTGAACTTGCACACCTGGGCACAGGTGAAGTGCTCAAGGGTGGTTTTTTTTGGTCTACAAGTCTCTTATTTCCCTCAATTTAAATTGGCTGCTGCTCTTTCCTGCTGGTTCCAACTGGCCTTTAAGGGAGCGTGTATCAAGACTGCAGGCACAGTGAGGGTCAGGAGTACATCTCTCCAACTCACCTCATGTTCCTGGCTCTGAGCCAGGATGCTTTTCCCAGCTTTATCCTGCCTTTTATTTAATTTTTATATTTCTATGACTTAATAGACAGTAGACTGAAATCACAGCATGTACCTAGCTCTCCTTCCTGTCTGCTAATGATATGCATCAAATCTCTGCAGGAGGCTTTCATTTCCATTTATGCTTAGGGAACCAGACTGTACTTTTCTAGCTAAAGTGCCAACACCTTGATTCCTTGGGCACCAGTAAAATCCCTGACCTGTGAGCATTGCTTTCCTGCTACCTGAGAGTTTCATAAAAATCATAGAATCATGAAAGTGCTTTAAAAACTTTATAGAGTGCAGAGACTACCTTCTAACATTTTTTTTTCTCCGTGGGCAGAAGACTAAGTGTCTCTTGTATTTGCATGGCTTCAGACTTTCTTTGCACTCGCAGCTCTGGTCTCTGAGGAAGAAGCTCCCATCACAAGAGTCACGAGTGTTGCAATCTGGAAAATATTTTCCACTTTTCCTCCCTTGTCTTGTAAAAGGAAACAGGTAGAAACCTTTGCTTCTTTCTTTATGTAAAAAAGAGCATTGAAAGGGGGTTGTGGTGGAAAATGCAAACCCAAGGAAGATTTCACATGAGCTCTTCCCCGTGACTGACCCTTTCCATGTGGCTGCTCTTTTTCCTGGCAGACCTGAGTCTTTTCCACAATATTTCCTAATTGCATCTCTGGGAAAAAGCAGTATTTTGAGGCACACTGTTGCAACAGTGAGCAGGGCAGGTTTCTTCATCTCAGCCTCTAGCCCTGGCCCTCTTGACAGTGCTGGGCTGGCAGTCCCATGTCAGGATGATGACTCAGTGCCTGGCAGAGGCAGGAAGGGCAGGCGGCAGCCCCCAACCTGCAGCTGAACAGGCTCAGCTTTGTACTGGACATCTTAAAAGAAGCTTTATGACTCCTCTCAGCACAGTGTGAGCCCCAGCTCCTGCACAGGCCCCTCTTTGTAGGGGGTGGCGTGGTCCCTGGGATGGAGGCAACGCCAAACAGGAGATGGGGAGCAGCCCTGCTGGTGGGGTCCCTCAAAGGGACTGAAACTGAGAGAGGTTGAGAAGCTAGAATAGAGAAACAAGACCCCAGGATGCTTAATTCTGATTGCTCCCAAGGGGAGGTAAGTGCCTTAAGGGTGCAACAGGGTGATTCAGCCCTAAATTGATGGTGGTTCCAGAATGTCACTGAATCCATCAGCTGCTGAAGACTGCAACTCTTGCAAGCTGGTGTCAGAGGTCCCAGAAAAAGATAGGGGAATACTTAAGAAGGCACACCTTGCCAAGAGTCTCCTAATTATGTGTA
Source organism: Scytalopus superciliaris (assembly GCA_013400415.1). Lineage (NCBI taxonomy): Eukaryota > Metazoa > Chordata > Aves > Passeriformes > Rhinocryptidae > Scytalopus > Scytalopus superciliaris. The sequence continues at coordinate 139,118 of VXBX01000341.1, forward strand.
AATAAGCAAAATCTCATCTCTACAAGGTTTTTATTCACACTTTCTCTGCTTGATCTCACATTAAAAAACCCCACCAAATCTCTGCAGCTACCTTCTCTCTTGGTTGCAGGGACAACTATATGAGCAATTGCTTTTGCAATTTGTCTCTCAAACCAAAATAACAATTTTTGTTTTGCTTGAACTAAAGTGTTTTTGGATCATTCTTTCTGGAGATGGTTTCTCACTCTTTTTCTCGTACATTTATATCGGTGGGTAATGAGAACACGAGATGTTCTCAGCTCTTTTTTCCTGATGCTTCTGCCTGGGTGGCACATGTTCATGCAAAGCATCTTGCTGAGAAACACAAGGGCCAGAGTCTCTCTTGCTGCCTCTCCCATTGGCCATAAGCATGTTAATCTCTCCCTCAGCCTTCACTGGGCAGACATCTGCTGCTGTTTTTCCAAACAGTGTCATGCTGGGGTGATAAAGCACAGAGACAGCTTCTACAACTAAGCTGCCTCTTAAGATCACTTAAGAACTAAGCTCACCGCTGCAATAATGCTACAGAGGCAAACACTGAGACCCATCATGCAGCCTGCATTATGCAGTGCCAGAGGGTCTCCAGGAGGGGAGCTACTCCACACTCCTGCTGAAGGACTCTTCTTCCTCAAGGGCTGCACTGTACCATGTTAGGGGGATACCCACCTATTGATGGGGTTTATTGCAGCATAGGGGTGGGAAATGTCCCTTCAGTAGCTGATGTCTAATTTTGTTTGAATTCCACCAGGCTACACAAGAACTCTCAGGCAAGGAATTAAAATATAAGAATGTTAAAACAGTTAAAACACTTGCAACCAGGCCACTGCCCACTCCAGTTCTAGTGCTCCATCTCTTCTGTGGTGTCACCTCAGTAACTGCAGGGCAGTAGCATGGCAGAAGGCTTGGAGGCATGCAAAATGAACCTGACCTACACATGTAGAAACAGCTAAGATTGAATGGTTTGTCTCCTAGATATGCCACTGACTCCAAAGACAAGGCTGCCAGGTGCTATGACAATACTTGTGTGATAGTAGCAACTCTTACAGCAGCCGTGCTGAGATCTGCCAGTGCTGGGTTGATGCCCAGGTGGGAGTGGGGGAAGCACTGGTGGTCTGCAGGTGAAATAATCTTGTTTACAAATCCAGACCTTGAGCCAGATTTCACATCCTCCATGTGCCCTGCAACTGAGTGCAACAGTGGTAGCAGCATGGACTTGGGAATGGACCTGCAAGAATGCTCTGAACTAGTGGATGTGGGACATCCCAGAATTTCAAGTTCAAGCATGAATTTCTCTGCCAACCTCACTGCCACTCTTGGATGGGAGCTGATGTCTGCACTCATGGGCTGGCTTGGGTGCTCATATCTGCATCTATTTCCAGCCACATTGGTGATGTCCCAGTTGGTGAATCTCCTCCTTAGAACCAAGAATTTTTCTGAGAGGAAGTATGAATAATGAAGATAATCCTGATATGACTTAAGGGAGAAAGTTGTGTGCAGGACTCCTGAAGAAGGTAACAAACTGCTCCGTGAACAGTCATATCTTCTTATTCTTCTTTTGCCATTGTATCCCAGGCAAGAACAATTTGTGATGGCATTAGGATGGTTGGGATATCCAGCAGCAGAGGAGGGTCAGAGCAGGCAGACAGTGCCAGCAGAGGTGCGTGCTCAGGTCTCAGTGCAGCATCTTGGTTACCCTAGTGATAACTCTTTATGTGTACTGGCAGCTTCAGGGGCATTTTCAGGCTCCAAATCACAACATTTGACTATGAGGGACAGGAGAAGTGGATACAGAGCTTGTCAGGCTGCTGAACTTGAAACAGTGTGGGAACTCGTACCCATATGTCCAAGTGTGCTTGTGGTCACACGGCTGGGCACAGCACACACTCTTTTCCCAAGCTGCTATATTACCAAATTTACACATCCTGAGCCTTTTCAGGAGCAAACCTAGATGGACAGATCAGTGTGCAGGAACAAAACCATGCAGGATTCTTCCTTTCTTTAAGATTTACCTGGGTAACCTTCCCTGGTGCTGACCCAAAGGCATTAAGCTTGTCAAGCTTTGGTTGGGCCACACAGTATGTACAAGCTGTTACATACAGGGGAATCTTGGGAATTCCTCCTGTCTCTGATTAGTTAGTCCTGATGGTTTTGGACTGGACAGGTTCCATACATGAAAGGTTTTCCCCAAACCCAGGTGGGAGGTACCAGCCCTAGAGTGCTTGAGGCTAGCAGGAAGGGATCACACCCATTTGTAAGCCTGGAAAGACTGGTGCTGGGCTGCCCACTGGCATTTCTGAGAAGCTTTTAAGAAAAATAGCTATTATACATGGGCCTCTGCCCAGGAACCCATGTAACTATATGGCTGGGAGGAGCTGCATCCCCAAAAACTGCTGCAGAGGAGCATGGTGCTTTCTTAGATGGCCCCCTCGTTGCAGATTGGAAGCTTATATTTGAAATGAAAAAAGATACAAGATAACACGCATCTTTAAAGTAGAAAATAGCTCACTAGAAGACATATGGGGATGCTAAAGCCAGGCAACAGGTAAATTAACACGACTAATAGACACTTTTTTAGTTCTTAAAAGCGACAAGGTATATTTTTAGCACCAGAATTTTAGGTGTTTTAAGTCCAAAAGCAACCTCAAAGGCTGAAAGTCAAGACTGCTTTACCAAGTTCCACAGCTGTGCTTGGGCAGCCAGGCAGTAAAAAAGAAAAATCCATGTAGCTGGAGAATTCAAACACAGTCTGTTGCAAATCTCATTTGCTAGAAAGATGAGGCAGGGCCAGGGAAAAAGTGGTTAAAGGGGCATTTTGCTGATCTTGTGTGTGTTTAGAAGGGTTTGGGGAGATTTAATGAGAATAAATGGCCAGCTCCTGCAGCAAGAGGTATCAGGGCACATACTGTCTTGTGAGTCATGATTTAAGTGGCACACAAAGTCTGAGTGATGAAAGTTGAGCTCTTGAGGAAGGAGAGGAGTTTTCACCTGGTACCATGAAATGACTTGCCTTTGCCAAGCTATTTGAGGGAAATAGCTGACTATTGTGAGAGAGATTTGTGAGCAGATCTGTCTTAGAGGTTCCTGTTTTCTAGGGAGTGACACTGGGGCTCATTGCTGTCTGTGGCACAAGTATCTGTTAAACTAATGCTGTAAAAAGGCTGCAACATCCTCTAAATTTTAAATTGGACTTTCCTCAGGATAGCTGCAACCCTAAATCTGTTGGTTGGGTGAGCTGTGCTGAGATGCTGAGTGGGGAGGTGAATGGGCTGGTGAGTCACATGCTCTCCTGCCTTACTGTGACAGGACAGTAAATTTGGCAGTAGGGCCTGTGGGATGGCCAAGCTTATTTTTCTGTATGAAAATTTACAAGGAGAAGGGGGGGAAAGGCAACCCGAAAACTTCCCTCTCCAGATTTCCACAATACTCCCAGCAGAGCAAGCAGTCACTTGAGGCACATCCACACTTGGGCCCACCCAAGTTTGCTGAGTCAGGAGACAAGATATAAACTCCATCCCATCAAGTCTCAGGTTTCAGGAAAATGCTTTCTTCTTCTTCATGTCATGAAGGAGATTTCCCTCAGATGAGAGCACTGTGATGTGCAATTTGCATGTCTCCCACAACAAAATTCAGAGGGCAGGAAAATTCCCCCCATTTTGCAGTCCTACACCCAAATTGATGATATTTTTGCATTCCTAAGATCCAAGGCTGCTGGTTGCCCTTGGAGCTGGACTGGGAGAATTCCCACGGAAATTAGAAGGAGACAAGGTAGAGAAGAGGTAAAGCGAAGATGGAGAGAGAACTGGGTGCAAGGAGAGACTGTTTGAGATACTGAACATGTCAAAATTGTGTTTCCTGGCATCCTGTACAAACCTCCCACCATTTACAGGGACAAAATCTGGTTTTTTCAGCAACAGTAGTTTAAGTACAACCCTGAGACTGATTTGGACCCTCATGCTCCCATGAGCAGTCTCATGCATCCTGGGGGGAAAGTCACACATGCATCAGCAGAGCAGGTCTATCACAGCAGGGCCATTGTGCCATCAGTGACCTCATGTTCTGCTGCTGTAGGGACCAGGGCTTCCACCCAAATGCTCAGTCCTGAGTCTCTCACTCAGCTGGTTCCTCTGCTCTGCTGTGAGAGCACTAGTCAGAATATGCATTTCCCCCTCAATGCCCTTCAGATACTTTAAGGAGCTGGGCTGTGCCTGGTCAGGCTCAGAAGGAGGGTTGGAAGCAAGATGGCCAAATGGGTTTCTGGTGGCCATCCCCTGAGTGGGTGAGATGTAGGTCAGACAGTCCCAGGAGAAGGTGAGCTGTGGAGGGAAAGGTCGCCTAGAGAAAGCCAGGAGAAATATGGCCCTTCCAACTACAGAAAAAAGAGATGAGAGCAGTATTTGAGATAAACACTTTGTCTCCTGCTAATTTATGTGGCTGATTCTTGCTCACTGAGCCCAGAGAGGCCTTTTGGGGAAAGCCTAAATGTTAAATAAAGCAAGCAGTGTGCATATAGTGGGGCAGCTCAAACATAGTGTTGGGGGTATGCTGAAGGTCATTCACACACAGGCACGGTGGAGGGGGGCCCTCCCCAATGTGCAGTGTTCAAGGCCGCTTTGTATTGACTCATCAAATATTTGTTTGCATCTGTGACCTTCAGACTTTCCCATCATGGGGATGATTTCAACTGCAGGTGTGCTGGCAGCCACTTTGAATTTCAGTATGGGCCAAGAGCAGGGCAGGATGGAAGAGCTTCTTATGAGTGCTGGTCCTCTTACAAGGTTTAATTCCAGATGTACCCAGTCCCACACCCTGGTAAAACTCATCTCTGCCCTAAGGCCAAGGCTCTTACCAGCACTCTTTTTTTCAAAAGGTTTTTCTTGAGCAAAGGTGGTGCCAGGGGAATCTCTGTACCTGCATGATCCAGACTTGGCCACCCTTCTTGCCAGCTGGCAAAAATGACTGTTGCTCTGAACAGCAGTGGTTTATCCTTGCTCAGGACACCCTCTTTCTTCAACCAAGCAGAGAGCAGACTCTCCTTGCTGAAGGAATGTGGTAGCCAAGGTCCTCTTTGTCAGTTCAGTGCAAGAAAAGCACAAGCCATCTCATGATCCTTTATGGGCAGGTGAACACCTCTGTTCCTTTCAGACATCTTGTTTGCCCCTGAGGGAGAAGGTGCAGCCAGTGGGGTGGAGCTGTTACAGTAAAGGTCCTCTCATTGACCCCCTGGAAAAAAGGCATCTCTTCTCCTGAAAGGTGACTTCCCTTCAGACAGATTTTTGTGCTTTTAGAAAAGGAGCTTCACACTTTTACACCTCAGGCTTATGGCTCCATTATATACAGGTTGTGTATATAATGTGAGGTGCAGGACAGATTTTCTCAGCAGTGGCTTCTCTTAGGGGCTGACAGATTCTCAGTATGTGTGCCTGTTTCCTTTTGTGTTTACCAAATGCAACCTGCAGTTGTTATTAATTATAGCAATACCCCCAGCTGCTCATAGATATTTGGGCAGAACCATTTATGTGCTTTCCACTAGCTAACTGCTGCATTGCTAAGCAGACTATTTCCTGATAATAATTTTTTCTGTGTTTCTGAGGAAGCTTCCCTTTATCTTAGACCTCTCTTCTTCCCTAGCTCAGATTCCCTTCCTGCCTCCTTCAGGACTCCTGGCTTGCTCTTACTCCTGCTCCTGGGCAGTGTGCCCCAGCTCTTTTGCAGGGTGGCCTTGCTGATTTGATAACCTGCTTGCTTGCAGACTTACCTGAACTCAGTCATGTCTTTCTTGGCCACTCTGAGTTTGGCTGTTCCTTTGCAGCACAGGAAGGGAACGAGTTAAGCAGCTAGTGATGGTTGCAGTTACCAGCAGTGATGCAGTTTTTGTTTCAGCTTCTGTTTGCTCTTCCCAGAAAGGCATATTGCTATAACTGAGCTGTGAGTGACTATGGACAGAGGCCAGGATTTGGGCTGGCTGTGTGATTATATGTAGGCTCTTGCTTTACGTGCCAGTTGGGAAAATTACCAGCAACAGTGCTACAATCTCTGATTTTGGCAGTGTTGACAAAAATTCAGTTGGTTTTATGCTCTGCTGTTGAGGTGCTGCTTTCACATAAATACCATTACCAACTCTGGAGAGTGCATCTTTTCCCCAGGATTTATGTCTAATATAGCAACTGGTCAGAGAAATGGGCAGCAATGCTCTGCAGTGTTTTCTGGTATACCTGCATGAACAAATGTCCATGCTGGGCTCAGGCTGGACATGGATCAGGAAAAGTTGTGAGAGGACCTTTAGATGTGATTTGTTTCAGACAACAGCTTAACATGATTTAACACAGCAAGGAGAAGTCCGCATAAAACTGATTATCTGTATTTGAAAATGCAGCTCTTCTTCTTCTCTTACTCTCCTTCTTAAGCTATGCTGCAGCTTGACCTCAGTCAGTGCCCCCTGGGCAGGAAGGGGAGAAGCAGCTCTTGCCCTAAGGTAAGCTGCTGCCGGTGATGGAAGGCATCTTCCTAACCAGTGCCAGCATCTTACCAAAAGGTTTTACAAAAATATTTTTGATTCAAACTTTTCATGCCTTTCAGGAGTTGTATGGTAGGTGTCTTCTGCATCTTTCAGGTTGGCTGAGTTCCTCTGGACAACCACATCTTCCATGAGATGCATTGCTTTTATCTCTGGAGGAGGTGCAGTACTACTATGAAGTACTTCATAGAAGTCCATCCTGGGAGATGGGGTCTCTCTGGGGGGAACAGGGATAAGTGACCATCAGACTACATATCCTGTAAGTCACTGTTGCAGTGTGCTTTTAATCCATCTGATTTGGAGCGTCAGCCAAAACAGGTTTGGGCAATTTCCTTTTCCTATCAGAAAAGCACTCAAAATTTTTATGAAAACATATGCAAAAAAAGTGAGATGGATATAAAAATCACTTTTTCTAGTCCTGCTAGCAGATTTGGATGGCTCTTGTGGGTTACTGCATGCCATTAGGAGTCACTGATGACAATTTCAATCAGTCAGTGTTTCACACCGTGTTGTGTAGCAGTCCCTAGTATGCTTTGATATGACCTGGTCAGCAGCCTGACTTTACTGTGCTCTGCTCATTAGGGTGTGATGCACTGGGATGGCAGAACTGCCTGGTTACACAGCCTAGCAGTGGGATTAAAATCAAAGTTTTCACACAGTTAGCACTGACAGTGGATCTGTCATTCTGCAGCCCAGGGTGTTTGTGATGCACCTTCGCAGGGAATCTGGATGTGCCACACTGGACCCAGGAAATCTCTCCATGCCATTCGGTTTGCTTAGAGGCACTTCATGTCCATTTCCCTGTGTATCTTTTTGTTCCCTCTGTCTGTTTTCATGCTCAACTTGCTGTCTCTGTACCTGTGTTTGTAGCTAATAGGTTATCAGTGCTGATTCTGGTCACAGTGTGCTGATTCAAGTGATAATCTGCCACTTTTATTCAAGTGGATAACAATCCCTGAGAAGGTCTCCTTTGGAGACAGAGCTGGTGGGGACATTCTGATGGGGACACTCACTTTTGTGTGCTCTGTGTGGCCATTGATCTTTTTTTGTTTATAACTCTGAACAGTGCCTGCTTGATGGTCATTTAACCTGTGCTTTTAAAGATATCCCTGTCAATATGCTGGTCAGTAGAGCTGCTGAAATGTGGCATTTTGAATCATAGTGTTTAGGTTGGAAAAGACCTTTAGGATCATCAAGTCCAGCCATAAGGGTGTGAGGACCAGGGCCATTCACTGTTTCGGTGATCCACCATCAGCTCTTGCTTCATCTTATCGTTTGCTATCAAGCAGTCACTTTTTGTTCCACATCCCCCAAACCACTGGGCTACTGGTGTAGTGCAGATTGGTTGCAGAGGTAGTGGTGGGTTGTATTTGGCCCCTCACTACAACATCCTAAGGTCTTCTACTCTCATGGCTGTGTTGCTGTTCCCCTCAGGCCTCCAGGCTGGACATCTGTAGTAGCTGCTGAGTGATGGGGCCCAGCTGTGGCAGGACCATGAACCTGTCCTCCAGTGTGGTCCTCATGCTGAGCGTGAGCCTTATGCTGTTGTCTCCTGCCACATCTGCAGGTCAGTGCTGCTCTCATTCAGCTCTGAAGCCATTTTTATTCAGGATAGGCCACAGGGGGCTTCATTTTTGAGACTAATATCACAATACTAGACACAATACCAAAAACTGCAATACCAAGATAGAAATGAGCTTGGTGATGTTTAGGGAGATGTTTGGGTAAGTACTTCCAGCTGCAAAGAAGAAAGATCATGTGCAAGTCTGACACCACACAGATGGCGGGGTCCACACAGGGGGTCCCTGCTGGTGCCAGGGATGGGTTGAGTGTTTCCCCTCTGTGGAAAGCTAGGAAAGGCTGTAAGTTCAGCCTTTCAAAATACTTCTGTGCCAGCCAAAAGTCTCTTTCCACATGTTGGAAAGACAAATAAAATGTAGCACCAGGGAGCAGGAAGAACTGGTCTTTTATTGCCAGCATTTCTTGGCTAGTCAGTGAGGAGGAAAGGATGTTTCCCTTAGACCTTTTTTACATCCCTCTGTCTTGATTTTTCCAATAGGAAATTGTGAGCACATGAGTTAAGCAGAGCCCTTGGGAACAGCAATCTCCATACAGACGTGTGGCTGCCAGGGTGCAAAGCTGGCAGCTGGGGTAGGATGTGCACGTACACACCACACGCTTGGCATCACTCAGCTGCTTCAACAAATTCCTTCCCCTCCCCTCAACCCAGACTATCTTTCCCCAGTTCCTGTCACTGCAGGCAGGTTGGGAGTAATGCCACCACATTGGCATTACTGGGGAAGGTCCTCTAAAAGTAATCTCTGCTTCTTCTCTCTCCCCAGTATTTCTTTACAGCTGGATCGAGTTGCACCCCCGGTCAGGGACAGAGTGAGCCGTGGCAGGTGGCCAGGAATAGGGAGGGGGTGTGCTGCCCATGGCTTGGGGAGCCAGGCAGCATAAGACTGTAGGTTTGCTACCAAAAAGCACTGCCAGGGACAGTCAGGAAGAGGCAGTAGCTCTCTTTCAGTTGGCCCATGAGTCACTGCACTCCCTCCTGCATCCTGAGGCCATTTGGGTTGCAGCCACCCTGCTGTGTCCAGGCTATTGCTATGGCTAGCCCACGCTGTCCATGTGGGAATGAAGTGATGTCTTTCACCCTTGGCATGAGTGAAGACTTCTGGAGCTGGCATGGCTGCTGTTGCATACCCTGGATGTCTATGGGAGCCAGAAAATCCTGCAGCATTAGAGGGGCAGGCTCTTGTTAATATGCCCCAGTGACATGTTGCCTGGTATTGAACCCAAGAGTGTGCTGGCAAATGCATATCAGCACAGAGTCCTTCCAGAATGGCCAGGAAAACCCCAGGAGATGTAGAGGCTGTGAGATTTGTACTAGAAAAATAAATAAGTGTACTTTCTGTGATCATCCAGTCTCCAGTGCGCTCCTACACAACACTTCTGCCCCGCAGCTTCTGCCCAGTGTTAATGCTGGGAGATATCCTGTGTTACTTAGCTATCTCCTGACCTTGCTGGAAGGACCAGGGAAGTGAATAGAGCCTGTGCTCTCTCTGCGAGATCAGCAGCTTCAGCCATGATCACTCAGATGCTGGAGAAAGCAAACCCAGAGCTAGAGGGGACACAGTCTCTGCTGCTCTAGAGTATTAGCAGTCTCCAGCTCCTGGGGGATGAGCCCTCAGTTTGGATCAGCTACCCAAGGAGTGAAGCGTGTCCTGTGTCTACCCACACATCTGGACAGCACCAGGCACAGTGGGACCTCCTCCTCATTACAGGTCTGGCTGCAGAGCAGCTACTCCAATATTATTAATGACAATCAGAAGAGACACGATGTAATTTAACCCATTAGGCCTCTGTAAAGGGTTGAGGTGCCCAAGGATGGTGGGAAAACATTATTTTGTATAGAGAAAAAACCTCCTGACACTTCAAAATGCTATGAGAAGGAAGAAATAACTAAGAAAATAGAGCAGACCAGGTCTTCCTTCTTCTGATGGTCTGGTGGATGACAAGACACACATCAGCTTACAGAGGCAGAGATGTAGCTGCAGGCAGTCTGGCCTGAGGCTTCTCATCATCTACTGGTGTAGCTCCCTGAAACGCTGCAAGGAGCTGGAAACCTTTGTCTTCAAGCAGGAATGTGCACAAAAATCAAGCCTCAGAAACTGCACAGTGTTGTTCCCTCCTTTTCCCATTAGACCTGCTATACAGCCCTTGCTGGCAGGGAAGGCACATGGGATTCACAAGAAAACCTTACCGTGTGTGGATGCCTTATCTGGCAGACAAACTTTGCCTGGGAATGCACAGCCCACTGTGATGAAGGATGGGATGAGTATATGCCTGACAGAGAGCTGAGAGGTCTCTCTGTGGTGATTACAGCTCTTGCTTATAAATGCAAGAGCTCAAAAGCCTGGCCTGATGGAGCCAGGCTTGAGACTCGAATCCTTGCCACTCCCCCAACATTCCAAGGTATGGATTGCTTTAACCCTCTAGGGTCAGGTTGCTTTGGTGTAAGGATGTTTTCTTTCGGTTTTGTTATTAAACACTTTTGAGACAGTGGGTGACAGCACTTCTCCCTGTCTTTGCAGGGCGTTTACATTCACTGGGATCATGTCCTGCAGAGCACCAAGGCTTTCACTCAAAGAGAGCCTGCTCACAGGTCCTCAGCTTCACAAAGAGTGAGCCCAGGACTCCACCACGCAGATATAGGCAGTGTCAAAGCTGTAAATATAAGCTGCATCTAGAGGTGGTTACAATTGCAAATATAAGCCTGGGAAGCTGGAGGAGATGCCTTGCTCAGCTCTTCTGGCAAGCAGTTGTAGTAATCTCCTTTAGGGATTGGGGCCCTTTAGTCTTGGCCTTCAGAGTAGTTCTGGCATGCACTTGATCTGAGCAACTGCTGAGATGGAAGATTAGCAGCAGCCTTACCGACACATGCCTGTGTTGGTGGAGAGCTGTCTTTGACTAGGAAATACTGAAACAAACTGGGAACCTTCTCTGACCAGGTCCTTACCTGTTCTCTTCTGGAGACATGGCTCTTTATTTTTTCTGGGCCATTTTCTTTAGTTCTAGGTGGTTTTCTTGCATTTCTCTGCCTGGTTCTGTTTGCAACAATGTAGTTGTGAACTTCACTTGCCTCTAGCAAACATCAGGAGTTGCTTTTATTTGGCTGGAGTGGTAGGCTCGCTCTGTGGCTTGACCAGCATGTCTCTAGACCTTGGACAAAACATACAAGGGACAGCATGGAAAATTAACTTCTCGAGCTCTTCCTCTAGCAAAAGATGGGCATCTCGAACTCTGGGAATGGACAGGATGGGAGACACTCCTGTGATGCTGATGGCCTTCATGAATATGTGTCTCAACCCTCTCTGGCAGACTCACAAACTCAAGTCATGAATGGAGAAGTCAATAGGAAGAACTGTAACACTGATGAATTTCAGGATATCATACTGCGCCTCAGTAAAGGACAAAGAAAGAAACCACCCCAGAGTCACTTGGCTTGGATGAGAAAAAAGTCTGAGCACTGTGCCCTTCAGGCTGGTTCTCACAGGAACTTTGGTGCTGGGAGGCAAAGGATGGCACAGAGGAGTTTCACTTTATGCACATAATCACAGCCTCCTGGAAAGCAGACCTGGCCAGAGTAAGAAAGATCTGATCTGCTGCCTCTGGTTGGGTGAGAAGTGAACTGTGGTGGGGAAAGAGGCATGTGAGTTGCAGCAGGGGTTGTCCCCTCGAAACAGCTGTGTCCACATCCTCTCTGCATCAGCAGTCAGGAGTGGCTACCCCAGCCAGGGCAGTGCATCTGCTGGGGCTTTCCCTGCTACCAGCCAAGTGATAATTTCCATGATGGGCAAATGTGAGCAAGCAGGGACAGCCTGGCTCTGCTGTGAGGTGAAAGCATGTACATCTGACCTGCTGTGTGGTTTTCCTGTGTGGCATCTGGTGAGGACTGTAAAGAAGGGATGTTCCTCTGGAGAAGGGACCCAGCCTAGACCTGTCACGCAAAGACCTGGCCAAATCCCAAATCCTTCCAAAGAGGGAGAGAATAGGGCATGGTCTATCCCTTGTCAGATGTCCACAGTGCTCATGCCTCCCCACAGTGGGGTACTGATTGGCAGTAATCCTGATCAGGGATGACTTTTTTGTTGGCTGTGGGCCCACTCTGTGGCTGGCATGATGGGTGGGAAGCACGTGTGTGGCAAACCACTGCCTGCCTCATTCACTGAGGACATGACCTCCAGGGAGCCAATGGTAGGTCTGGAAAACCTGAAGCACCTCTGCCTTGAAGCAGGCTTAACTTTCTTCCTTGATCACACCCTGGCCATAGGTCTCATGGTGGCCAAGCTGTGCCATGCTGGATGCCCTTGCAACCCAGCTGCCTCCCAATTGCTTCCAGCATGTAATTCCCCAAACCTTTCCAGGCTCATGTCCCTTGCATCAGGGACCCATCCCAGAAGGTTGTGCCAGTCTGATGTGCCAGGTCTCTGTGTCCTCTGGGATGGCTTCTCTGGTGTGAGTTTGAGCTCACACAGAAGCCTCTCTGGTTGAGAGGGTTCATAGGAGGTCTTCAGACCTCTTTGCCCAGAAAACTCTATCACTTTCTATAAAATCTGTTTGAAAGGGCTCAGTGGGTTAAAATGTTAAAAGAGTGGGACTGATGAGCAGATGCAGCTCTTGCTTAAGCTTTAATGGCCTTAAGAAACCATACTGGAAAAAAAAAGGAGCTGTTTCTAGGAAAAGTTTTCCAAAGACTCAACTTGATTTTCTTTCTGGTGTCAATGAAAGCTGCTCTTTGATAAAGATTGTAATTAAAAAAAAGCAACAATCTTATTTTTTCTCCAATTCATTTTAATGTTATAAATTCAGCGGAAGAAGGGAGTGCTTAAAAAGAAAATGCCTGTGTTTTCTCATATAAACATATTGCTCTTAGGAATTACTTTCTTGACAAGGGTCTTTCTGTTGGAAAATGGTTGCTTAGCTTTGCCCTGACAGCTCAGGGACAGTAAAACTTGTCAGCATGGAGAAACAGAGCGGGTTGGCTGTAATGGGATAATATTTGTGTTAAGAGGGCAATTGTTCTCCAAACTCCACTTTGGTGGTACCAAGCAGTCCCTTCTGATTCTCATGACTCCCCCTTTGGAGCTCTAACAGAGCTGCTGACTTGTGGCACATTTATTTTCCTAGATGTCACCTTGGTTTTTTTCGCCCACCTCTCTGGATTTCTAGGATGCTTGAGCTCACTTCTGAATGTGGTATTAGAGGTGTGGATGGGCTGGGCTGCAACTTCAGGATCTAATTCAAAGCCCACTGAAGGCAGGAACAATATGCAGTTGATATCAGTGGTATCTGAAGCAGGCATTGTGTAACTGCTAATTTTTATTCCAGGCCATTGCCTGGAAGTGAAGAAACCCCCCCCCCCACCNGGCCTGGACCACATCTTGAGCAGCCAGAACAAGGATCCTAGTTAAACCAGAATTTTGCACCAGACCTCCCAAAGAAATGAGAAATAACAAACTGCTCACCTCTTGGGAAAATTGAGGCTGTCCTCTTTAAAAGAGAGCTTTTACTTTCTCCCTTTGAATTTTGTGCTCTGAGCAAATGAAGAGCCTTATAGAGGGAAGGGGGGAAAAAGCAAAACCCAGTGACCTAAAGGAAATCATGTCAGGAACCTGCAATGCATCCAGCCAGTTGTGAACCTCTGAGAGGTCTAACCATGGCAGCACAACCTGGCCTTACCAGTGAGCACTAGCTGAGATTGTACCTCCCAGAGAGGGCAGGGGCTTACAGAAATTGCTACGCCTGTCAGCTGTGAGTATTCCTGGGAGGAGGAGGGGTTGTGAGTTATTCCTACTTTTTTGAGTAGTTTCCTTCCTCATAGAGGCCATTGCTTCCAAAAGAGGTGTTTCTGCATCAAGCATAGTGCATGTAGGCTGGTGCACCACATTCAGCAGGGAAAATCACGGGCAATGTAGGTTGGATCAGTGAACTTCTCCAAAGGATATTTCTGCCAACAGACTCAAATTCCTGCTTTGCAACCTGATATGGTAGTAGAGAGGAGGCTATGCATCAGATAAACCTCATTTGCCATGTGGCTGTGGGAAATCTGACAGCAAGGACCACCTTAAAGGTGAGCAGCTATTACTTGGAGGAGCTGATGTCTGTCTGCTAGCAACAGGAGCTGAATGGCAGGGTTAGATGGGAGATGCAGCATTCTGGGATGGCTGAAGCTGGAGTGACTCCCCAGGTGGAGAGGGCCAAATCCAGCATGGCCAAGTGTGCAGATCTGCAAATGTGGATGGGTCACCAGGCTCCCACCTCAGCTCAGGATCTGACCCACAGCTACACTGTTGTTTTGGAAGGTGAATGACATGAAATGATTCACTGTCACCAACTGTTGGCATTTGACATGGTTGAGTCAGGGCTGGCAGTTGTAAAAACTCACAAATTGGTTAAATGTTTTTGGAAGAGGGGAGATGTTAGGTCTTCTCCTTTGCCTACTGGACTGTGGACCAGCTTGCATGCAATGCTCTTCCCAGCAAACACAAGGCTGCTTGGCAGAGTGTGTGATCAGAGGTCAGTGGGGTCTGTGAAGAGCTGACTTTTGCTGCCTCTCAGAGATGCCTCTGGGCCTGTCTTTGCCTGAGAAACAGGGGTCTGTGGGAGACTGGAGGCTTCCATCCTGTGATGGGCACAAAGTGATGGGAGTGTGTCTTCTTCAGCCTGGCAACCGTCTTGGCTGCTTCTGTCATGTGTCCTCCCTATGCTGTGGGATGCTGATCCCCACTGGGTGACCTGTGGATCCCACACCCTGGGTTTGAGCACTGTGAGATTATGTGGAAATCTGCTGCTTTTGGGGCTGCTCAATTTTTGTTTGCTGCCTTTGGAAATCTTTAAATACCCTTGTAACTACAGGAAGCTCAAGGAGAAACACCAAATGTTCAGTCTCCTGACAAAGTCACAGACACCAGAGAGCTGCCAGGAGAACAGGACCCAGTAACAGTTCGTGAGTAAAAACAGTTATGTATAAGGTAACCCTCAGTACAAACTCCCAGTATGGGGCCAAGCTGCAAGTAGGAGCTGCCAGGGAGCAGCATTGGGTGGTGTCCTACTTTTGTCCCAACTTTTGCTGTTGCCCAGTGGAGTTTTGGGAAATCGTAACTATTTCCAGAGCCAGCAACTGGGAACTGTGACTGAAGCTGGCAAGCTGTACCTGTTGCTGGGCTCATGGGAGGGTCAGAACCACCCTGGGACTGCACTGCACTGGCACCCTCCACCATTAAACCATGGAAACTTGGTTGCCACATTTTTTTTTGTTCTCTCAGCCCACATGATCCAGTGCAGGGGCCCCAGGAGACTGTGTGGTGTGGTGTACAGGATCCTCTGCCATCTTGTTTTGCCCTAGAGGGGACCAGGCAATATGTTCCCTTTGTTGGTTAAACCATTATCTCTTTCATACAAATTTCTTTTTATTGTTGTGTCTATTGCTATTTTCTTCAGTAAATTGTAACTCTAAGCATAATCTCTCATAAGTTTTTTTAGTTTTCCCCTCCACTGTTGAAAGGGAGTGGGCTTGAGTGGTCTTAATTTTGACCAATGAATTTTTAAAACCACCACAAGTAGCTATTTAATTGGGTAGAATTACAGAGCCATTGGGACCAGACTGCTTATTTGACTTTCCTTGGGCTTTATCCAAAGCCTGCTAAAAGCTAATATGATTTTCTTTTCCACCAACTTTGTGGGCTTTGTATCTGAATCTTTGTGCCTACAGGGTTATCTCAGTTTCCTGGAACTCATTCACTGTTTGAATTTGCTAAGTATATTTACTGCCACGCTGCTTTCTTCTTTAATTCCTGCTGGCTGATTGCAAAAAGTTCTCGGCAGCTGCTGGTTACAGGAGCAGCTTTGCTCTTTCAATATTGTCCATGCATGTCCCTGGGTGTCCCCTTCTCCAGCTGGTCCCATGTAAGGCTTAAAATGTCACAAAATCCACTATGGACCTGCCTCTTGCAAATTGTTTGGTGCAGTTAGAGAAGATACAGAAGCATTGGGCAGCATTATTAATTTTTTTTTTCTCTTTTGAGCCTCATACAGTCTTTCACAAAGACATGGGCTCCCTGGGAGTGATGTTTGCTCTGCATTTACTCCCTGTTTATTCACTTGGTCACAGTCAGGCACAGTATCAGTTGGAGCATTCCTGGTACTGTCTGCCTGCCCCTTGATCTCCATGTGAGCCTTGCCACTTTCCACATAATGGGAGGGGATGGGAATACCTGAACACAAAACTCCTTGATCCTGAGCAGCAGCATGAGTACGGTAGAACATTCAGTGAGCTGAATTAATAAATACAGCTTCATCAATACACTCAATTAATAAACAAGTATGTGTAAATCAAATGTTCTATTTGGCTTGACTAGATTTTATTTGAATTACTGCAGAATGATGTAGATTAATTTTGGGGTGACAGTGTACTTTTTGCTAGGTCACATGGGAGGGAGCATAGCCTTGTGGTCACAAACCTGCCCTTTGGGCTGGGAGATGGGGGGCTTGTGTTGGACCCTCCTATGACCAGGTGTACAGCTTGGTGCTGTGGTTTTCAGTGGCAGTGCAGGCATGGAGACCTGTCTGTGTCTGCTTGGAGTGAAAGCTTTTCCATTAGGTGTAAGGGTGAAAAGTCATCTTACTAGTAGTCCATACTATGAGCCCTTCCCTCCCTTTTCTAATACTAACATAATATTATTAAGTGAGGAAAATTTTCTAGTGAAAGCCCTGGCTGTAAGTGTTCTAAAGAACAACATGGCCTGACATTTAAAAATAGAGGAACCCAAAATGAGGGAGTAGTTTGGAGAGCAGAGGCCGGTGGAGGAACAGGGCTGAGCCACTGTGTCTTCCTCTTTGAAGCCCTAGCAGATGATGGAGAGCCTCACTGGAGACAGTTCACGCCACTGCATCTCCCAAGAGATGTTACTTCTTGGTGTCACTTCCAATCTCCCACCCAGGAGCACAGGTGCTGATGGCTGAGAAAGGCTCTGATGATCATGACAGTTCCCTCAGTAATATCTACAGACTTGCAAGCATGTTACTTGCTTTTCCACTTGAACTAGGGCAGGTTGACAAGTACATGTTCTAGCTTTTTTAGGTTTTAATGGAAGTGTGACACTTTTAGGAAAATGCATCTCATCCAGGAGTCAAGATAGGCCTTTAAAATACAAATAGGAGTAGAGGCAGCAATATAGACAAGCTTTACATTGCATTCCCTGGAGTACACAGTCAAAGTATAGTTTGCAGTATATATATATATATATTATACATATATAAAAATATATATATAAATCCAGGGACAAGCTGCAGCTTTCCAGTAGTGAGTATGTTGGCTTTATTCAGAGTTAATGGTTGCCCTGTCCTCTTCTATTGTGCTGGTGGGATCTCCCACCATTCTAGCATGGGTGACTGTCACTGGGAACTCCACTGCAGTCTGCTCTTCTAGCAGAAGACAGACAATGAAACTACAGCATGTGCCTAAACAGGACAGTTGAGGAAGAGTCCAAGGAGTATGATCCCCTGCCCTCTGTTAAGTTTTAAGCATGTGCTACTATTTCAGAAAGACCCCAAAATGTGCTATTTGAAAGGATTCAGTCTGGGGACTTTTAAAGATAATATTGGCACTTATGTCACATCTAAATGCTTGGATTTTACAACATGTCGTTCTTTATAAGTGATTCCCAGAGGTTAATTACACAGTATGAAGAGATTAACTTTACAAGAGCCACTGCCCCTGGCAATGGAAATGGGAACCACTTTTGTTGGCTGGGAGGGACTCATACTGCATCTGCAGGTCCGGGTGCTCAGCTCCTGGGAGGTATGAGCATGCCAAAGGCCATGCCCATTGCCATGGGACAGCTGTGCTGTGTCGGAATGCTTCAAACTGACCAGTGTCATGATGACCTGATTCCCAGCTTTCCCATTCAATCTCCTTTTGCTCCAGTTTCACTTGTAAGGCCCTTGTCAAATACCCAAATAACACTGCTCCTTGCCAAGTCAATCACTGGCCAGAAGTCCCCTTTTAAAGCAAACTGTAGGCTTTCCAGCGTTCACGGCCGTACTGGGAGAGCAGAGCCTAAGTGTGAATGGCTGAGAACGTGCCTCCCCCTCCAGAGCAGATTTTATTTCAGCACACCTGAAAAATAAGTTGATGGCACCAAGGTGTCAAGCCAGGTTGGAGTCACTGTTGTGTTAGGTGCTCCAGGGAACTTAAAACTGAGCAGATGAGCCAGGCAAACAGCAGGGGATAAGCAAAAGCACATCCAAGGGAAGAAGTGTTAAGTGTTCTGCAACTGTCCTTCAGAGCTCCCCTTGGAGACACAGGGAGAAGCCTAGCAGTGCATTTTAGGATTTTGAGGTGCCTTCCCCCTGGCAGAGTTCAATGCCACTATGACAGGACTGGCACAAGCAGCCACCCTGGTGTGTCAATTCAATGCCATTCTGCTGTGTTGTGAAGGGAAACAAGTGAGATACTTCTGGCAAACCTGAAACATGACTTTGAATTTCTTCCACAATTCCTAGCTCCCCCCCAAACACCCAAAAACTTTCCCCAAGCCCCAAACACATAATGTTTTGACACCCCAACATGAGCCTTTGTAGTGTGCTGCTACAGCAAGGTTTGGGGCTTGCATGATATTATGCTGCTGATCCACACATTGGTTCAAGCCCCTCACCTGGAGGAAATGTCAGCCTGGCACCTGGGTGTAATTGTATATGTACTCAGAGAGGGGGGTTTTTGTTTTGTTTTGGTTGGTTGGGGTTGTTTTTGTTTTGTTTTGGTTTTTTTGCTAATATAAAAATCCCTTGTCTGCGAAGAGACAGGATTCTGAGTATGAAGTGTTGTGTGCAGGCAGCAAGCACAGTGTGTTCTTGGACAGCAATGTGCACGTACATGGCTCTGCCCTAAAAACAGTAATTCAGAGTTAGGATTTACCTCAGCATTTTTCAGTGCCACCTCACATACAGATTTAACCCCAAGCCTGAGGTTTCCAGCTATAGTTTTCAGAAGGAAAATGGCTTAAAAAGTATTTTTTAAATTTTTCTTTTCTCTTTTTATTTCTTTTCTTCTTTTTTCTTTTTCTATTTTTTTTTTCTCTTACTTCTACTCATGATCTGCTTCATCGGTGCTGTTATAAAGTCAGTACACCTGTTCAGCTTCTCTGGGTAAATAACCATTGTAGGTGTCTGGTTTAGAGACCATCTGATACATTTCAATGCTGATGTGGCAGATATGAGGACATGGCAAAAAAGAGATCTAGCAAAATGCAGGTAGAGGGCTTGTCTGCTTTTTGCTAGTGCACAGGAGCAGAGGAATGAGCAGTAGTGTTGGAGCTATGTAAGCTCAGGTGATGTTGAGCTCAGAGGGGGAAGGTTTCTGTCCTCCCCCTCAGACCAGAGGGATGGCAAGGGCAGAAAGGGTGTCTGGGTCCCACACAGAACCTCTCCTAGCCACAGCCAGCACCCAGCCACAGGTGCAACCTGACTCCTGTTACCACAGCCCATCTGTGCACTCACCTGTTCTGCCCAGGCTGCCCTAGACTGAGAGGGATCCAACCACGGCCCTTTCTCTATTGTGGGAGCTGATGCAGCACTCATGTCCTGTGCTGGAGGGTCCTGGGACACCTGCCTGCCCTGCGCTTTCCTCCAACACAGGAATCGGCTGACTTCCCATCTCCCCTCCAATGCTGTCTCACAGAGCAGTTCCCTCCTCCCCAGGTGTCTCTTTGGTGTCTGTGGTCTGGAGAAATATTCAAACAGGAGAAAAAACTAAGGGAAAAATTGCAAGTAATTTTTTTTTCCATAGAAAGCCCCATAAAATTTGGAGTAGTGGAGGGAGAAGCAAATTCCGTATTTGAAACAGGGATTTTTCTCCTTCAGAAAAATATGCCACTTAGAGAGTGTATTTTTTTCATATGACCATAGAACATGATTTTTTGGGAGGAGCCACCATGCATCAACAGGCATGAATGGTGGGAGAATGCCATGCTTATTAGGGAGTTTAGTACATTCAGCTAGGACCTGGGAGATGCCTCCACTGCTGATGCAGGAGACACCTAGGAGAAGCTACACTGCCCTGCCTGCATTTCACCTCCTGAAAAGTGCTTTGCAGTGGCTTAGTGTGACATACTGGAAACTGACCTTAGTGACATATGCACCTAGATGAAAAAGCCATGGAGATATGTTTTCCCCTGTGGGGTTGTGCTGATGTCCCACTGGGCAGCCCAGGAGGGTGACTTTAGAAAGGTGCTATTTGCTTTTCCTGCTTCTCATCACAGGGCAGAACCCAAGGTGACAGAGACTCTCACTGTGTGCAGAGATGATGTGTCAGTTATAAATAAACAAATAAAACCAAATTACCTGTCCAGAGGCAGTGCCTGGGCAGAAGGTATTAACTCTGCCTGCAGCTTTCATTTTACTACTGAACAGAAGAAATTCCTTTGGCTCTTTGCTTTCCCTTCATGGCTCTTGTGCCGGTATTTTGCAGCCCCTTCAGGTGCACCCAAGTCCCTGACTGTGAACACGGTTCACACTTTCTCCTTGTTGGTTCCTGGCAAAGTCAGCCCAGAGAGAAGAGGAGCTGGTGTGGCAGAGTGATAACTGCTGTGCTTTGAGCTCTCTCTTCCCTTTGGGTGCCTGGTGGCCCTGAGGCTTTGCTGTGCAGGTTTTGTTGGGTGGGAATCCAGGACACCCCTGCTGCTCTTCCCATGCAGTGTTCAGGCCCCTCCAAAATGCTTGTTGTGGTCTTCACGCAGCCCAAACACTGGTGGGCTCTCTAGGTACCTTTCTGGTTTTCATCAGCCTCTTTGAAGCTCACAGCCCACTGTTAGATTGGCTGGAGATCAGACACACTGTCTCTTCCTACCCCTGTGCTTTATGCAGGTTTCACCAGGCAAAAGGCACCTGCAGAAATCAATGCCTCTGGTTGCCCCTAAGGGTGCTTCAGCCAGGGGAGGAGAGGTGTCACACAGGTTTCCTGTTGGAGGTGTGGTGGCAATAGGCAGAGGAGCCTTGTGAACATGGGAGAGCTTCAACCAGAGAATCCTGTCCCCAGCTGAGGTGTGTTTCTTCCAAGCCAGAGGTACTTTGTGGCTTTTTATTTAATCCTGAAAGTGCACTCATGTCCTCTACTCATGCTCTGTAGCACTAGCACTCCCAAAATACCTTAATTTCTCCATCTGGGGCAATGTCCTGGGATTTCTCAAAGCTGATAGCTGTGTTTGTTCCTGCCTTGTTAGAAGGGCCTTCCTGAGCTGTCTTCAGTTTGATTACAATTTCCAGATGTTGAGTCAGGCAATGAGTATGAACCATGGTAAGATCATACATGGGAAGTGAGAAGAGTTCCCTTGATACAGCCAGTGATTTCCCCATTGCAGTCTGTTAGCAGTCAAGCAAGACAATCTGCACGTCCCTGAACTGCTTCAACCCTTTTTGGCTGATTTTCTAAGTTCTGATGAAGTTTCTTTTTAAGCCCCATCTCCCTGAGTCATGTGTTTGTGTCCAGCCAAACTTTCAAGAGAAGCATGAACTTTTCTGGACTTAAGGCCAGTTTGAGGGTGGGAAGAATAAGATTTCCCTGCATCCAGTGTGGATGTAGAGGGTCTGGAGGGAAGAGGTGCCCAGATGGAAGTGCCCTTTTTACCAAGCTATGTATAGCCCTGATCCTTCAGATGGTACAGGGACACCATACTGCATGGTGAAGGATTAGGTAATTTCCTTCACTTCTCCTCTGGAAGGTGTTTTGATTAGCATAACCATTGTGTTCCCAAATTAGCTTGTGTTCCTGCTTTGCCCTTAGGCTGGCTTTTCCTGTTACAAACCTGCTCTTGCACAGGGATACAGTTTTCCACTGCAGTGTTGCAGCTTACATCAGTATGGAGGCAGCCACACTCTGTCTACCTGCAGGTCCTGGTTCTCCCTTCCTGAGTGACTTTAGGCTGATGCTGAGACTACAGATCCTACTGCCCTGCAGCTCTCCAGTGCCTGGCATAGCTGCATGGAAACCCTCAAAAAGCCCAAGCTTTGATGCAATGCTTGAGGGACCATGGCATGTGCTGGACTGAGACCAGCAGCAGGCAGGACAATAGTGCATCTTGCTCCCTGCCATCGTGGCAGAGGGAATATTAACTTCTGGCACAGGCTGAGCTGCACAGCTCTGGTATCTCAAGCCATTCTGACTAAACAGGTCTGAGTCCGTCTAGCACATCTTCTTTTATTCACTCACCTGCTTCTGCTTTCCTCCTGCCTAGAACCATTCTCAACTGAAACAATGCAAAGTTCTGGGAAAGAATTAACATAAGAATGTGAAATATTTGCCACGTGTCAAAAAGATAGACACATGGGCACAACAGAGTGGTTAATCAGGGGCCCCTGATTTCATGGCTCCTGAATGCTATGGAGAGCAGGAGCTGCTTGCAGAGCAGGCATGCAACTGAGAAGCTGAAGTTAGGGGTTGGCATGTCTCTTTGGTGTCAAGCCTTATCCACAGAAGATACGTCTGGGGGTCTGAAATCAGATGTTTAACACTCCTATACTGCTGGTTGAGCCGCAAGAGGTGGTGTACCTTCACAACCCTCCCTCTGTGGAGGTAAATCTGTTTAAATTCTCACACAACAGAACAGGTTTAAATTCTGCTTAAAACATCTCCAAAAAAGGGATGAAGGAACTGATGAAGCACACAGATATTTGACCTTGTCCCATTACAAAGCTCATGTCACCATGTCTTGAGATGGCCCAGAGCAATCTTCTACCAGATTTCAGATGGCCTTACACAGTGGGAACCCAGTTATGATAAAGAGGGCAGACGAAAGGATGCCCCACGAACACAGTGTTCTTGATGAGGCCAGAGGGCAATGTGGCAAGTAGCTGGAACTGGGGAGGATAGAAAGAGGTTTACTGCTCAAACCCTCCATCAGCTGATTTAACTCTGAGCTCCTTTCCAATGCCATCTACTTCTGTAATAGTTCAACTGTCAGTGGGCCCAAAGACAAAGTCGTTGAACTTTTGGCTTCTGGTGACTGCCTGGCTAGTGTTCCTCCTGCTAGCATTTGGGGCATCTCACGGAGCAGAGCTGTAGGGATGGGGGAACAGCAGAGCAAGGATCTAAGGTGTGAACACTGTGAGTTTCCTCGAAAAGTGTTATTTTACAAACACTCAGGGCAAAGCCCAGCTGCTGAGACACAGGGATTTAGTGTCTGATGGTCTATGGCTGCTAGCCCACCAAAGTGGATGTATCCTGCAGGTCCAGGTTCATATTTCATATTCAGGTGGTAATTTCCAATACCACGTGGAGGTAGGTGGAAAGACTGTTTAGGGAAGGCTGAGCAGGAGGTGTATCCTGCTCCTAAAGCAAATATAGCTGTGGCATGGTGCATTTTCTAATCCAAGACTCAGCCATGCCACCGCAGGAATGTGAACAAGGAGGGAGAGGAACAATCTAGAAGTTCTTGCACTGTACTCTGCTGCAGCATCCCCCCCTAATTTCTATCACTGCAGCAGGGCCACTACTTATTAAACCCCGACAAGCAAGTGCTTGGCAATACAGGCAGGCCAGGAGTGACCACCAAGGAGCCAAGAGAAGGCCAGACATATCAATTTCTGCCTTTATGAAAAAGGAGGGGCTGCTTCCAGAGTCTTCAAAAGGACTGAGTGTGGATGTGGGGCTGCTTGAAGGTTTGGCCTGGCTGGTAGACAACACGGTATCATATCCATAGTGCAGGCAGCAGCTGCATCTGGAGCAAAGGACTACTCTGCTCTTGTTCCTACCAGTTTTCTGGTCTATTCCTGGAGCAGTTAAATGTTGCATGGTGGGAGTGAGGGGGGCAGGCACCTCCACAAGGGCTCAGGATTGAAATATGCCACCAAGCCCAAGCAGAGCTGACTGCTCTCCTGTAAGAAAGCACAAACCGTGCCTGTCTGTGTGCTCAGCCACAGCCTGGATGTGGATCTCATGGGGATGCAGCATTTGGTCACAGTCCCAGCTGGCTTCCCAGGTAGGATTTCATGGTCATCTCCGCACAACTGAGCCTGGACCTTCAGAAGGAGCTGGGCTGCAAGGGACCTCAGAAAGCCCTGCAGACCTCGTGGTAGCATTTGTTTGATGACTGCTGTGCAGAGCTAAAAACACTCCAGCTATGATTATGAATTTAGAATAACAAATACATCCAGTGAAAGATTAGGAGCTGTTCCAGGGCTAAACAACAGCTTCTTCACCAACAGCCAAAGACTTGTGGATGCAAAAATAACTAGGAACTGAAAAAACTTGAGCTGGAGCAGGTAATTTTCAAATTGAACTAAAAATAAACTTTCTAGAGGTAAAGATGACCAGGGAAAATCAGCAGCACTTTGTTTTAACAACAGGGTACACAGACCTCTGGATCTGGGCTGGATACTGCCTCTGGGCAGCAGTTGGGAGAACTAGTATTTAGGGAGAATGGCTTCGCTATGGTGTGAAAGCAAATTACACTGATAATGTTATCCCACTGGCCTGGATCAACAGCATAGTGCACGAATCAGAGGGAAACACCATGATGGGAGGTATACACTTAAAAAGTGGGGGGAAAGACCCAAGAACAGACTAACTGTGGATGCTGGATGGAGTGCTGTGGAGTCAGTCAGCTTCCAGCCATGTAGGGACTGGTAAACAGAGGGCGCAAGGCTTTTTGATGTCTGTCTAGAGACCCAAAACACATCTGAGGAAGGAGAAGAGGGAGCCATCCTCTGAGAACATCTGTGCCATGGTGGCAGAAGACACCCAGGCTCACACCCCAGCCCTGGCTGCCTGGGTTTTCACCCCATGCTGTGCATTTCATTACACACATGTCCCTTGCTCTGCCCTCTCTGTTGTTCCATGCTGAGGTAGACATTCAATTATTCATTTGGCTGGAGACAGTAAGAGTGAGCCCAGCTCCCTACGCCCCAGGTGCTTGGCTGGGGCAGTGCATGCCAGTCCCTGCCCCAGCAAAAAATGAAGTGCTTGATGCTTGGCTAAGAGAGCTTGAAAGGGCCCAGCCCCACGTCTCACATTCAACAGGCATGAGAGAACACCCCTGGTGCCCCAGGATGCTTATGGCAAGGCAGGTGACTGGGAAGGGTGCCTGGATGTCTGCTCCATCATGGCTATAGCCAGGGAAACAGTGGCCTGTGGTGCTTAGGACTTCAGTGCTGTTCAGCCCTTGCATTCCTGCTTCCAAGTGCTTTGGTTTGGAGAAGGTCCTTGGTGAGTTTAATGAGCTGATGGACTGGGGCAGAGCTGGATCCCAAACCCTTGTGCCTTTGCCTGGAGGTGTCATGGCCATCATGTGTCTTCCCAGCCCAGGTCCCTGCCCAAAGTAGTGAGCCCTGCCCTGTCTGCTTTGCCTGCAGCCTGCTGAAAAGCTTGTAGAAAACCCAAAAGAGCCTCCAAGTTCTCATGAGTGCTGAGAAGTGTTTGTGCCTATTTCAGGTCCCTCTGCAGAAGCCATATTACCATGATTAGTTGAAATGTTTCTCCATTAGCATATTTTTCCTCGTATTCCATCATATCAGCCTGCATGAAAGAGTCACTTATTCTCCCCTTGCCATTGTGTCGAGATGTACCAGGCTGCGGGCAGGACCTGCTGTCCTCCCCAGTCTGGCCTCAATAGCATGGCTTGTTCTCTGTGCAAGGGGTGACAATCCAGTGGCAACTGATATAAATCCCAGGAACGCTGCTGACAGCAGCCCCAGTTACCACCCCTGGAGAAGGTCTGGCCACTGAAATACAGTGTTGGTGCACCAAGCATCTACAGTAGGATGCAAGGAGAGAGATGGCAGGAGGCTGGAAGATCCCAACTGCCTGTGCTGCGATGCCAAATTATCACTCCCTCACAGCCACTTTTATGATAGATTCCTTTCTTACTCTACTGTTAGTGCCTAGCCAGTGCAGAAGCTTGGTTGTACACCACAGTGTGGCCAAGGAGAATGCAGAGAAGGGAGAGAGATGGCTCAGAGTTTGGTTGAACATGTGGAGGGATAGGAGACATACCTAGGTAAGACCTAGGTAAAAGGTAAGACCTTTTGTCTGATTTTGGATGAGAAGTGTAGCCAGTGCCACCTGTACATTAACAGAATAGGCAGCAAATCTCTGCTCTGTCAGGTTATGGCTCCTGCTTGGTTGGGTGGTTTTGGAGGTACATTTCCAGAAAGATGGGCCTTTAGTCTAGGATGGTTCTTATTATTGCATGGATTGGCAAGGTGCAGCATCTCCTGAGCATGGTTCAGCCTAATGGTTGGTTCGAATGTGAAGGGAGGGAGTCCCTTTTTAATTCCCAAGGCACTGGAGCATCCAAATCACTCCCAGATAATTAACTCCCTCCAACGCAAACAGGTATGTGAGTAACAAGCCCTGTATTTCTTCTGCCGTGCCATGGGAGGTCACAGCCAGAGCAGGCAGCACACAGAGGGCACATGCCAAGAGTTCGGCCACCACACTGGGGGGCACTGGCTGCGGGGGGCACAGTTCGCTCCCTGTCCTGGGACCCGCAAGCTGGTGGGTGGGCGAAGGGCCGGTCTCAGCGCTCTTTACCCGCACAGCGTTTGCAAACCTTGCCAAAAAGGCTCCCGCCGGGGCCCGGCACCCTTCGGGTCCCGCCTGCTTCGCGGTGTCCCCCCAGCCCCGGAGGAGGGTCCCGGCGGGCGCAGCACCCCCAGCCCTGCCTCGGAGCTGCCCGCATTTTCCAGCCGTGCCTCGGGGATGGCGCTGGCACCCTCGGCAAGGCCGGCGCAGGTCGAGCCGCGGCAGCCCAGCCCGGGGGGGCCAAGGCGGCCCGATCGCCCCCGGCCCGGGCCGCTCGGTATCCCCTCCCCGGCCCGGCTCCTCCCGTCGCCCGCTTCAGCCCCGGGGATGGCTCCGCGGGCCGGGGACAGACGGGGACCCGGAGCCGGCGGGACTGACCCCGTCCCGTCCCGTCCCGTCCCNGCAGGCAGCGGGCGTGGGGCAGGGTGAGGGACCCCCGCCGTGCCCGCCCCCGCCGGGGTGTCCCGCGGGGAAGGGAGTAGGGAGGGAGGCAGGGAGGGGGACCCCGGGCTCCGGGGCTGGGCGGGTGAACGGCCCGCGGTGCGGGCAGCGCTGCGCGGAATGGCGGCGTGTGGGGCCGGGCGGTGGGAGAGGGCGAGGCGCGGGCCCGGCCCGGTGACACGCGTTAATCTGATTAGCCGCGCTCACAGAAGGTCGCGGCGCTTGGGCCGTTGCCCCTTGTTTATTTATTTTTTTTTTTTCCATCCCCCCTTGACTAAGCCCCTTCTCAACAAAACTCTCCCGACACCGCGAAACTCCGGTAAGAGTGGGGAGCGGCGCCCACCCCGCAAGCGGAGGCCGCCCCGCAGCGGGTCTTCCCAGCCTGGGCATCACCGGGGTCTGCCAGCAGAATGCCCCACTCCTCGTACGCTGGGAAGCGGTCCAGGGGGAGACCGTGTGCTGAACACGTGGTTGGACGCGACGGAGGAGCCTCCACGCCTGGAATGTCAGCTCCGAAGCCGGGCAGTGGCCTCTGCTCGCCTGTGTCACCCGGGCACGGCTGGAAGGAGTTGGGGCTGCCTGGAAAGTGAGCCCCAGGGAGCAGCTGAGGAAGGCCGGCAGCTGCTTTGGGCCAGGGAGGGGAGAGAAAGTTCTTAATAGCTGCCGCAGGGATTAATCAAACTGCAGCTCTGATATGCTCTTCTCCTGTATATATATGTGTTTTCTGCCTGGTTTTTCACTCTGAGTCTTAGGAAGGGAGGTGGCAGCGCTGCCAAGCACTGCTGGCAAGCACAAGCCAGCTGGCTGCTGCTGCAAGAGCTAATGGAGCACTAAGGCACATTCAATTAAGTCGAGCTATAGCTGTTGAGGATTGGCTAATCTGGAGTTGTGCACAGAGTAGCACATGATGCCAGAAGGCTGTAAGTGTACAGTCACACAGAAAATGTATTTAAGCAGAGGCTGCTGGGGACATGGGCAGGATCAGCTCATGGTGTGCAGGCTTTCTCATTTGTTTTTAGGTTTTGTCTCTCTCTGTTGCAATAGGGCAGAGAGAAACTCCAGGAGAAGTATCTGGTGATTGTTTTTTATCTGCTGGCAGTGCTGTTGTTTCTCCTGCTGCTGGGCTGCCCTGCTATTCACAGGATCAGACCTCCCAGTTCCCTCTTCCTTGCCCTTTCCCTCCTTTTTTTTTAACCTGCTGGGAGATGCAGGGGAAAGGGAGCTGCAGGTACTTAACATGCAGGTGTTGCTGTGGGTTGTGCAGAGCCCATCGGCATGAATCCAGTTCTCTTTCCCTGCCCTTGGCTCCCCCTCTTACCTCTTCTGCATTGCTCTAACTTGAGATGCCACCTTGACACCTTGGCGGAAGTGCAAGTTTTGGATTGCTAGGGCAACAGAGTCCTGCTTGCAAAGAGTGTCTTTTCCCATCTGCCACACTTACCAAGACCAGGAGGAGATGACACAGATTTTCCTTTGGCAGTGAAAAGAAGTAAGGTTTCAACAGTTACTGCACAACCTGTCTCTTCCTTTGCTCCTGCCTGCCTGACACTTGGCCTGACTGATTTAAGCCAGGGTTGATGAAGGGCTGTATTGCAAAGATAGTGAATTCCCGTGGATTTCACGTGTGGTCTCAGAGGGGAGGAAAGGTTGAACAAGTAGCAAGGTTCTAGCCTGGTTTTTGACTCTTAGAAGTCAGTGACAGTTGTGACCACAAGACACTGAACATGATCCTGGTGATGTCATGTCATATATCTGTGGGTTGGTTCATCCTGGAAATTGTTTGGTGCTCAAAAAACAGCAAGGCCTAGTGTTTTAATTTGCTGGTTTTGCTTCCTTAAGGCAAGTTGGACTTTTGCTCAGGTCAAACAAAGGTGATGGCACGTGCAGGGAATGAGGGAGGTCTCTTGGGCTGTTATCTGGGATGTTGGGAAATTTGATAACAAGAAAAAGCAACAAGAATGGAAGAGTCGGAGCACAGCATTTCAGCTGGCTCCTTTACATAAGAAGGCCAAGTGAAATACCACTTGTCCAGCTTATTCCTGTTGCTGTGGTAGTGAAAAGCTTCATCTGGACAAGCTATTTTGGGGAAGGAGTTTGCACATGGAAATATTTGATGATTTCCACTGTTTTGGCTGGGGAAGGAGTAGAGGTTGATTCTGCTCAAGAAACTTCATGCAGGTAAATGTGCTCAATGTTGCATGTGAACTTGGTTTTTTGAGCATGGACTCTCATAACTGGTGGTGTCTGTGCAGCCCTTAGGCACACAACCCTCTCCCAGAGCAGTCTGGGCATCAGATTGAAAAATGCCATTGCAGGTGCAAAGTCCCGTGGAGGGCTAGGAGTAACAGAAGGGAGGATGCTGAAGTTTTCAAGCCTCTTGAAAGCATAGCTGTCAGGTTGAACATACGAGCCTACCCTTTAGGCATCTGTGAGCAGACAAGCAGTGGTACCTGTGGTGCCCTATTTTGCCATGTCCTGGCTAAGGCTTTGTGCAGGTGGGAAGTGTGGAAAGCTTTCCTGCCAAAGGGCAAGGCACATGCACTCATGCCACTGTGCTTGCGAGGGGGGCTGCTGTCTTGCTGTGCAAATGTAGGGCCAAACTTTCAACACTTCAAAGGGCACAGGTGGCAAGGTCAGGAAAGACCAAAGCAGAGCTTTACTCTGGATGCTAACCCGGTGGCATAAATGCTTCTTGCATCTATGGTTCAGTAAGTTCCCAGAGGAAGACTTTTCCTTATCCCTGACATGCCTGGGTTGATTTAAATGCAATGTGGTTGCATACAGCCTGCTGCTCTCTTCACACCATTGGAGAGATAAACTCTTCCCTGAAAAAGTTGTTGGGCTGGTCATGCCAAGTCTCGACCACAGGAGGAACTCTACAGGTAGAACTTGCTCCTTGGAGTCAGCACTGGGTCTGCCAAGACCAGCCCAGCACTGCGGGCTGCAGGGCATAAGTATTGAGACAGGACCAAAGTTTGCCATGATAGTGCTGCTGAGGGTGATTGCTGCCTGGTTGGCATCTTTCACTCTTCACTGTGGACTTTCTCTGGCACACCTGTCCTTGGGAACAGCACGAGGTTTCTCTGGTTCAGAGGTGGGAGCTTGGATGGCCCCTGCAAGCATCTCAGCTGCTTTCAGGAGCGCTCTCTGGCTGCTGCCACAGCTCTTCTGCAGGTGCACAGCTCCTCTACCTAGTGCTCTCAGCTGCTTTTTTCCTGTATTTGTTTTGGTTTGGGGGGGATTGTTGGGGAGTTTTTGTTTAGCTAGGAAGGACTTCAGTGCTAATCTCCATCCTTATCTCACCGTGGCTGTAAAGCCAGAGAGGAGGCAAGGTATAGGTGGTGAGGTTGGGTGAAGCTGCCTGCAAGGAAGTGGGAGCATGGGGCTCAGACACTGTAAGGGCTTCTAGGGGACAGCCCTGCAGTGTGAGATGTGGAATAGGTGGAGGGTTCTGGTGCCATGTCCAGCACTGCCATCTTACCGACCTCATCACCCCTCTCTCTGTCCTGTCATCCATACTCTGTAGCGGGGGTTTGGAATTTTCTCTCTATTCTCACCCTTTTGAGGGTAGCAGTACCAGCTGGTGGGGTTGGAGTGCATTTGCCAGCACTTGGGAATCTCCTTGTCCTAAGCTGAAGCAGCAGATTTTTATCTATATGTGAAGCTGTAGTAGTGTGAGGTCAGGAAGTTTTATTTTTACCGATGTGTTTGGGTTTCTGGGTGAGGAATGCAGGTTGCCTTGTTCTGCCCCTAAAACAGTTTCTGGATGCTTTGGTGTAGTCCTAAACCCAGCACAAGGTCATGGGTATGTGTTCTCCAGCCCTACTTTTTATTTACTGCCAGGAAGAGGAAATCCAGTCCTTTTTAATCTGTGGTTAGGAATAATCTGTCTGTCCTAGTTGTGACCATCCCAAAGTGATGCTACGGGTAGTGACTTAGCATCAGATGTGCTGGAATAGAGTGGGCTGAGGCCATTTAAATATGAAATGTCCATGATAGAAGTGAAATAGCAATGCCTGTAGTATCAGCTGGTATCTTGAGGGATGTCGTGGGGTAGAAAATTAGCCCTGACAGGGGAAGCTGGTTCCAGCTGGTGGTGACAGCCCTCCTGCCTGCCAGCTTCTCTCTCCAGTTTTGCCAGGGATGTTTGGAGAGGTGGGCAGGGCGAGCTGGGCTATTCATTAGAACATCCTTCCCCAGGCATCCTTCTCCAGGGTGCTTTACAGTTCCTCCCAGCTCTGCACCTCTGCACCTCTGCATCCCCTGAGTGGGTGCTGGAGGTGAGTTTTTCATTGTATTGTCTCTATCTTGCTGCATGAGCAGCTTTGAACTGCAGAGTTGGCTGCCAGTTCACTGCTCCAGCTGTTGGAAAGGAAGAGCCTCTGAGGCTCCTGCAAGCACTGAGATTTGAAAAGATGCTGATCTCCTTAGTTTTATTCTTACTTTTGCCTCCTCCCTTTCCAGCTCCTCCCTCCCTCCTCAGCTCACAAACTCTTAAAGAGGAAATTTGATAATGTCTACAGTTAAGCATGGGGATGGGAACTTCCGATAGCCGAGGACTTTCTGCATTTTGCTCATTGTGTTTTGGGTCACAATTACAAGAGACAACAGCCTTGGCAACTCCTGGGAAGTGCCCCTTCACAGATTAACTGTCTGACACTAGCATCTGGGGGTTCGTAAGCCACCTTAGAGCCACGTGGAACTGATGACCTGATGGATGAAACACATGAATGGGACAGCAGAGATTGGTTTTGAAACTAGGACAAGGTTCAATTAGCCATTAGGAAGGGTGGAGGTAATAGCATCTTTCTCCAGGTGTGGATGTACCCTGCTTGCCAGATTTCAGATCAGGCAGTATGGTCTCTGTCACTGCTCCATGTGTTATAGGTGGAGAAACTGATACTGGAGAGGAGGATGAAAAGGACCCTGTGCCTAGTTTGCTGTCCAACTAATAGCAGAGGTGGAAAGAGAAACACCATATCCAGCACTCCCTTTGCAAGTTTCATTTCTTCCTGCAGAAATCTCTTTGGAAGATGAGATAATTAATGACCATGCTTGACTTTTTTTGTTAGCTTGAACTTACGACTTTCATTGGTGACAGTGGTTGTGACTAGGTTCTGTGTGTGATATCCATGCATACAGCATTGTTGCTGGGATGCTTCTTGTCAGTGGGAGCTGGGAGCAGCTACCCAGCAGGATACACTGTGTATCCTCCCTGCCAGGCTGGGCAGAAGTCAGCAGTGACAAAGGGTGCAGGTGGCAAAGGGAGAAGGGAAGGGCTGCTGCAAAGTTGGAAAAAACTCTCCTGTACATGCTCTCTCCTTTGAAGGGAATGTTTTATTCCAAAGTTGAGACCTGGCTGTGCATCTGGGTTCAATGAGAAAGCCAGGTGCTCCAGGGAAAGCCCAGATCTTGGCCAGCCTGCACTAACAGTCTGAAAGTGGGCTCTCTTACTGCTGCAGGTATTGCCTAGGGTCATGCAAAACCATCCCATTGGACATGGAATGAGTCTCATGGCTGTCTGTGATTGCATCCCTGTGTTTTTCTTTCCGCTCTTCAGTTCTTCTGGAGGTTGCTGCAGCTGGTGCAGTTTAGTCACTGGGGTACTACTGGATTGCTGTGCATGAGTATGTAACGTAGCAGAGGGGCACAAATTTGGTGGGGGTGTAGGCAGGTCGCCCTTATGTGAATCTTGGGTGTTTGTCTTTTCAGTGCATGGTACCATTTGGAGGCACAGATGTCCATGTGACACTCCCTGCTCAGACAGGCCACTGCATTTCTTTCCTCCCCACCCCAACTCCTAGTTGTTGTTTTGGTGTCTTTCAGGCACAGAAGAATAGGGCAGGATGGATGTGTATGACCCTCAGACGCTGGGTGTTGTGGTCTTTGGAGGTTTTATGGTGATATCAGCCGTTGGGATCTTCCTGGTGTCCACGTTCTCCATGAAGGAGACATCTTATGAGGAAGCCTTGGCCAAGCAACGCAAAGAGCTTGAGAAGACCCAGCAGCTGAAAATGGAGAAAAAGAAAAAAGAGAAACCTGTTGAGAAAAAAGGAAAAGCCAAAAAAAAGGAAGAGAAACCTAATGGAAAGATCCCAGAGCAGCAGGTGACTCAGGAAGTGACAGACCCTCCCAAGGATGTGGTTCTAGAGCCTGCTGTGGTGCTTGAGCCTCTAACAGTTGAATCTCCAGTCGCAGCGGTGCCAGTTGTCCCCCAGGAAAAGGAGAAACCTGTTCCATCACCGAAGGAGAAGAGGAAGAAGGAGAAGAAGGTGGCAAAGGTAGAGCCTGCTCCTAGCCTGGTGTTGGCTTCACCTCTTGTCAGTGTCCCCAAAAGTTCTTCTGTCCTGGAGGTGACCCCTAAGGAGGTGCCTGTTGTGGCTGTGCCACCAGTTGGCACACAGCAAAGTCCTCTGGTCAACCCTGTTGCCATCAAGAAAACAGATGCTCTTCCGACTCATGAGGAGCAGAAGCATGATGGACCTGTCAAAAAGAAGGCTGCATCCAAGAAGAAGAGTGAGCCAGGTAAGGCCAAATTCCTCTGCATATATCCCCATTGAGTAAGCCAGCAGTGCATCTTGGTGCTGTTAAAACAGGTCTGTTTTAACATGCTCTTCGTACTTGACCCCGTGGCCTGGGGGTTGGAACTTGATGATCTTTAGATCTTTAAGGTCCCTTCCTCAAATTACTCTATGATTCTGTGATTCTGCAGCACTGAAAACAAGACAGCTGTAGAAAGGCGGTCTGTGGTGAGATGGACCATGTGCACCTTGGGATTGGTGGGCTGAAAAAGCCTATACTGTAATTCTAGAGAATGGCTGATTCTCTCTGGAGGGAAGTAGAGTTGAAGTCAACAGTTTATTGACTTAGCTTCAGTCTGCAATGTGCTGCCTCCTTGGTCCAGCACACACGTTGGAGAGTTACAGGTTCTTTTTGGATTTGCTGTTACCTTGTGGGTCTCTGCAGATCTTCACTTGGGAATGAATGGGAGATGCATGTAGACATACTGGGAGAAGGACAGCTGCCAAGGTGCTGTACATCTGGGTGGAAAGCCAAGGTGAGGTGTTTTCCCCACACACCCATGATTATTGAAAGCAGAGAGGAGCTGTACCATAATTCTACATGGAAGTGGGTCATTGCTAGATTCCTCTTTCTTCAGTGGAGGTGAAGAAGGATTCTTCAAACAGAGAGGATTATGGGATTTTATACTACAGGGGATTGGTCATAGGGTAATTAAAGGGAAATGATTTTGGATATGTCACAGGGAAGGGAAAACTTGCCCATCATCAATCATGCCTCACTTGATTGACTCAGAGATGGAAGAGATTAAAGGAGGTGGTGCTGAAGGATATAAACAGGTGTAGGGAGGGGAAAATCAGCTCTGTTGCTGGGTTCTTGCCTCTCATAATACTAGTGGGAACAGTTTGGGATTAATTTTTGGCATTAAAAATGTGCTTTCAGACCTATAGAAGTGTTCTTATGTGGACACATTGGAGAAGTCTCTCAGGTGTTCTCAGAGACGTGATGTGGTGTGCATAGGTTTCATTTCTTTATTTACAAAAAACCCTTAACAAACCTACCAAGTAAAAAGACATCCCTTCTTGCTATCCTTTTGCAGCACATCCACACACAGGCTGCTGTGTCACCTGGCAGTTTATACACTTACATTTTAGAAGACTACTCAGCAGGACATTTGCAGCTCCTGGTTTCCAAGACTGGGTTAAAACCCTTTTATTTGTTCCTCTGAGGAAAATGTTTTTCTAAAGGCCATCTCCACATAGTGATGCAGTTTGAAAGGATTTGAGAAACTGCCTCTGGAGGGTATTGCAGAGACAGTGTTGGGGAAACTGGAGGTGACTGGTTTCTTGTATGCATCCAGGGATGCACTTTTCTAACACTGAAAAATGTGGCCCTAAATCCAAACTGTAACAGCTAAGGGAATGTAGCTGGGAAATGAACTTCTGGCGTTTGTTAAGTTGTGAGGTTTTTTGGCTACTCCAAACTTAGATTCCCTTGGGTACGAAGTACCCATCCTGCATGTCCTAAAAGCCAAGAGTGATGTCTTAGCTGCTCCTGTGGGATTTATCAAAGGAAAGCTATCAGCAGTATTTGCACTCTGACTGCAGTTTGACCAAGGTGTTGTGGGCGGCCTTTTGGCAGCTGTGGTCTCTCCTCCTCAAGAGCAAAAGCAACAAGTTATCCTGTGGCAGATAAAAATTGGTGTTAAAAGTTTCAAAGACACATTCTTCACATTGAAACAGATGACAAACCTGATGAGAGGAGCTTGGGGTATTTTTCTCTTGTGTAGTTTGTTTCATCCATGTCTCCCAAGTTCCCTTGAGAGGAAGAAGTGGCTCTTCAGACCCCTTGTTCTGCTCTGGTTTCCCGTGGCAGCTTTGCCACGTGGCTGCATCTTCATTTCCTTGCTTCCTCAGCAAGACACAAGGTTTCCAGCTCTGCACATGGGCTTGGTGTCAGGATAGGCTTCCTTGTGCCACAGCTTGGCAGGCTAGCCAGGCTCTGTGTGCCAGCTGCAAGGTGGGGTTTGCACAGTGCCTGCCTTTGCAAGGCTCTGTTGCATGGCACTACCAAGAGATGGGCAGAATTCTGCTTTGTGAGTCTCTCCACCCAGTGGAACTGAGCCAGGGGATGCAATGCACTGTCCTGTGTCTGTGCAGCTGCCAGTGTGAGTGAAGTGTGAGCCAAGTGGTGGGCCCTGGTTGCCCTGCTGGGAAGTGGCTGTGGCTTTCCTGCTGCCAGGGACAGTGCTGCCATCTCAAATGGATCTACCAGAAGCCAGAAGTAAGCAGTGTGTGCTGGGCCTGGTAGGCATTCCTGGACTCTGGTGCTGTGGTGGGTTGACTGTGACTGGCTGCCAGAAGCCCACCCAGCTGCGCTCTCACTCAACAGGATGGAGGAAAAAATAAGAAGGGAAAGCTCATGGGTCAAGATAAAGACAGAGAGAACACTCAGCAGTTACTGTCACTGGCAAAACAGACTCGACTTGGAGAAGACTAATTTATTTCCAGTGAAAATAGATGAGAAACAGAGACAAAATTAAAACAATACCTTCCCCCCTGCTCTTACTCCCAGGCTCAGCTTCAGTCCTTGCCTTCTGACTTCTTTAACCTGCTCCCTGAGTGGTGCAGGGAAATGGGAACTGTAGTCAGTTAATAATAACCCCTTTCTGTTGCTCCTTCCTCCTCGCACCTTTTCCCTGCTCCAGTATGGGGCCTTCCATGGGCTGTAGTCCTCCAGGATGAACCTGCTCCATCATGGGCTCCTCTCTGGGGTTGCAGGAGAATCTCTGCTCCAACACCTGCATCTCCTTCTTCTTGGAACCTTGCTGCTTGGGGCATCCAAGCTTTGTACTCAGGAGACCCGGGTGTTAATAACTGTAGGGTCTCTGGAGCTACTGAACCCCAGACTGCTTTTTCTTCTGTGATTTTCTAGGTAAATAAGCCCACTCGGCCATAGATACGGTGTGGTAACTTCTAAACCACTGCCCACCACCCTTTATCCATGATGATGTGCATGTCCTACAACAGCATCATGGTCCCTGATGCTCCTTGGCTTTCCCAGGTTATCAGGGAGGTAGGGAAAGGACTGGAGTCATGTTGTTCCCTCAGTAAAGAGCTGCAACAAACTTGTCTGGTGAAAGGTGGGAGATGACCTTGCTTCATTCTGCATCACTGGCATCACTGGATGGGGTGACATCCTTCAGCAAGGTTATATTGTGGTGCAGTCCAGCTTCTGATGCCCAACAGATCTGTGCTCCCTGACACTGACAATGCATGCCGAGGTCCTGCCAAGACACATTCCATTTGGTGGTGGGTGATAGCAGCGTGCTGGGACCAGTAGTAGAGCCAGGCAGAGGTAGCAGCTGGCTCAGGAAGCTTGTGTGTGGTGAGTATCATCTCCAGCACTTTTCATACTGCTTTCACTAAGACAGGTATCAAACATGACTGTGGAAATCTTGGGTGGATGATGGTTTGACAGGGTAGTTGTGGGGTTGAAGTCAATTGAAATGGTAGTATATCTCTGCCTCTGTCCTCAGCAGTTCCAACTCCTCCTCTCTCCTCCCTAGCACCTACAGATTCAGATGGGCCCCTCCTCCTGCCCTACAAGACACTCGTGTCCACTGTCAGCAGCATGGTGTTCAGTGATGGGGAGGCCCAGCAGCTCATCGAGATTCTGACAGAGAAAGTTGGCATGGACACCTGGCACACGGTAGGGCTGCCAGCGCCATTGTGGCCACCTCTTGCCGGACCTCAGCCAAGCCTCAGAAGGTGGGAGGGAAGGGAAGGCACCCCAGTTTTGGGCGGACTGGCTCTAAGGGTCAGTCTTGGAGACTGGAGCTGAATTTTCCCCTGGAGCAGAGGGCAGGATCTCGTGCTTGTTGGGGAGAAGGGGATGGATCTGAAGGCGGTGATCTCCACTGATGTGCCACTGCATGCTGGCAGGCGACTCAGAAGGGTGACCCAGTTGCTGTCCTGAAACGCCAGCTAGAAGAGAAGGAGAAGCAGCTCTCTGCTGAGCAAGAGGATGCAGCTGCTGCCAGAAACAAGCTGCGGGAGCTGAGCAAGGTAAGCACTCTCCTGGATAAGCACTCTCCTGCAGCTCTCCTGGCATCCCTGGTGTTGCCTCTGTTGGGCTCTTCACCTATTTGCTGTTTTCTTCCCAAAAAGAGGAGGAGATCCCCACCTGATCACCTCTCCTGGGCCTGATCCAGTCTGGGGAGGTGCCAGCCCAAAGAACCTCAGGGTTGTGCCCTTTGACAGCCATAGGGGAAGTAGGGAAAAACCCTTTCCATAAGAGATTGCAGCTTTTTTCTGCTTCGGGGAGAAAAGCAAATCTTTTCTTCTCTCTGCCCAGATCATCTGAGCTGAGAAGGTGCCTTTGTGAGGAGCTGGATCCTATTTATAGTGTCCTCCCCTGACTCAGCCCCCTGCCTTCACCTCTTTTTGGGTGTTGAAGGCAGAAAAGACCCCCACCATGCTGAACTTGAGGCTGGCAAATCCATCTTCTTAATTTTCCTGCTTTGCCCGAAACGTTATGTGATGTTATTAATCCTGGGGGAGGGAGGGAAGTGGGGAATAAAATTCCAGGCTGTCTTACTCCTTTCTCTTAGCTGGCCCAGTAGAGAACAACAGTGGCATCCAGTGGCCACAGAGCCCAAATCAAAATAGAGAAGGAAATGCAAGTGCTAAACCTACCTGGGCATGGGGGCAGCAATGAAAGTGCTAAGCTTTTTAGTCTTATGAGCTAGGAGGCCGCCAGTTTCACCTGCCCTTAAAATGGGGAAACCCATACTCTGAGAACTAACTGGGTGCCTTCTTTTCTCAAAGGACCTGTCAGCTGAGCGGGCCAAGGCGGCAGCTGCGGAGGGCAAGCTGAAGGACCAGCTGCTGGCCCGCGAGCGGGAGATCCTGGCAGTGCAGGCACGCATGCAGGCCAGCTACCAGGACCATGTCAGCGAAACTCAGCAGCTCCAGGGCAAGGTGAGCCCCATGCTGTGCTCTGCAGCTTCCTCCTTTAGCTGCCAGGTGGCTTCTGGTGGCAACATGTGTGGTCTTTTGAAGAAAACTGAGCTGTGTGAGGGGACAAGAGCCTCCGGGAGGGGCAAGACCCTGTAGTGATCCTGGACCATGGTGCTCAAGGGAGAAGAGGCACGTAGGAGCATCCTCATGGGATGTCATGTCCCTGGGGGCTGTCAGCATCAGTAGACACCCTCCTGCTTTGCCAGTCCCTCTTGCTCATCTCGTGGGCTTCAGCATGGAGAGTGATGGGGCTGGTGGCAGCATTAACTCCTGTTGGGCTCCTCTAGATCCGGACCCTGCAGGAACAGCTGGAGAATGGCCCCAACACACAGCTGGCTCGCCTGCAGCAGGAAAACTCCATCCTGAGGGATGCCCTCAACCAGGCCACCAGCCAGATGGAAAGCAAGTAAGGCTGGGGTGAGGGGCTGGGGTGGGTCTGCTCTCTGGCAAACCTTGGGGTTGGCTGGCCATCAGACATGGCCATCCCTGTTTTTGAAGATGCTTCTACAGACATTCCAAGTAGCTGGAAGGTAGAGGAGGGAACGAGGGAGGAAGAGCTTGGCCAAGTGGTCTTTGGGGGCCCAACTGGGGAAACAAGGATGCTCTTCCCAAGTGGAAGGGCAGGGGAATCCCTTCATGGTCACCTGTGTTGATGCTAGAGCCAACAAGCAGTGAAGGGGGGAGAGGAGACCAGAAGGCACTGTAGCACTGTTCCCCCCTAGGGAAGCTCACACTCTCATTGGGAGTGATGCTGTGGAGAACAGAGAGCAGCCCACTGTGTGCAGAACAAATAGGAGCTAGGTAGAAGAATTTCACACTCCTTTTTATAGGAAGTCTGAAATGACTGGTGATTAACAGAGGACAAATAATTACAGGGCAGACTCCAGCTGCTTGTAGTGCTTCCTCTTGTGTCTGGGAAGACAAATCCTCACATCCTCTACTTCATAAGAAAGGAATGTCTCCTGTGACTGAAATGCAGCTTTTCTAAAGTGATTTGACAGCTCCTTCAACC
Organism: Scytalopus superciliaris; assembly: GCA_013400415.1. Classification (NCBI taxonomy): domain Eukaryota; kingdom Metazoa; phylum Chordata; class Aves; order Passeriformes; family Rhinocryptidae; genus Scytalopus; species Scytalopus superciliaris. Next base: position 178,723 of record VXBX01000341.1, read on the forward strand.
CCCTCCCTGAAGGACCAGGCGTGTCCTAGAAATAGGCATGTGAAGCCATTGAGATGTTTCAAGTCCTGTATCAGGCCCAGAGGAGGTTGTGTTCCCCCTTAAGCAACATCAGTGAGGCTTGACTGGCCTGTGGGCTAAAATAACCCTGCTTCTGTTGATGCAGACAAAATGCTGAGCTGGCCAAGTTACGGCAGGAGTGCAGCAAGCTAATGAGAGAGCTGTCTGAGAAATCGGAGGTGCTGCAGCAAGAGGAGCAGCAGAGGAAGAGCTGCGAGATCAAAGCAGCGGCTTTGGAGAAGCAGATCGAGCAGCTACAGGTCAGGAAGATGCCAGCAAATCCTCTTCCTTCACAGACATGGGGCAGGTGGCTAAATTGCATGGGGTCTGTGGACTTGGCCATGGGAAAAGCTAGGAGGGAGATGAATGTCCATGTTTGGGAAGGATGCTGCCTTGCAGGCTTCCTAACTGCTTTCCCCCTGATTAGTTTGTCACATTCAGTGTGTGCCTTGCACAGTGTCACCAGCAGAGCCCTGGGAACACAATCTTGAAGCCCCTCCTTCTATGGGTGCTCTCTCTCAAACTCAGATGTTCTTAAACCTATTGCTCTCCCTCCCTGGTGCAGGAGATAGAGCTTGTGGCTTTTTTTGTTGTCACCAGGTTGTGGCTGGGTTTTGAATTTTTAGGGGTGTTGAAAGGACACCTCCCAAGCAGAGCCTCTGAGCACACAGTGGTATGTTGCTGACAGGCAGGCTGTACTCACATGGGGAAGAGCATTTTATGGGGAGATTGACTGTGCTCTTGCTGGGATGCTGCTGAACTAGGTGCTGGGAGCATTTAATCTCAGGGTAGCAGACAGAGTGAGGGATGTGATATGTCCCTTGGGCATTGCTGTGGTCTCTGAATTGGTCTGGCTTCTTTAGGAAGGGACCATGGTGAAAGGAGACCTTTGTCTGCACATGCCAAATGATTTTGTAGAGGTGTTTTTAGAACAAGGGGCCTTTGATATCCTTGCTCTTATTTTTTTGTGTGCCTGAGGGTGCACATCTCTATTTGGTGGGCTTCATTTGGCCCCTGCTACTTTGACAGGCGAGGAACAAGAGGCATGATGTGGGCACGCAACTGGTGTGAGGACAGAAGCCACTTCCCTGTCTCAAAACACTAGCTCCTAGTCATGCTTTCAGGAGAACTTCTCCAGGGCTGTCAGCTTGCTGCAGAGCTTAATACTAATTAAATAAATCATACTAACTGGAAGACTTTGAAGTCAAAGATGTCTTTAAAGTGCTAGGGAGAATGTAACACAGTAACACTTGAAGCTGTGAGCTGAGGATACGGAGTCAAATCCTCAAAAAACAGAAGCCCTGATTTTTTGGTGTGCTGGAAGCATCACTTGGACAGAGATTGGCCTGCTGGTTTACCTTTCTCTGTCCGCTCAATGCAAAGCAATGTTTCTCCCAACTGCAAGGTTGCAATTTGTACCGGCAGAGCTGCAACTTACCCTTCTCCCCTGCCTTCCCCCTCAAAATGCCTGCCTTGACCAGGTCTCTTCCTTGCTGCTTTCTAAGATGGAAAAGTATTCTCTGGCCCAGACCACACGGAAAATTCCTCCATGTATGGAAACATGTGGTTTGGTGTCTCTGTCCTGCTAAACACCATGCCAGTAGGTGTCCCTGCTGGGCTGGGGCAGTGTGTTTGGACTGGGGTTTTAAGAGGTTTTTCAGGGCTTAACTCTTCAGGGAGGAGGGTGGTCTCGGCCCAGAACTGAGGCTTTTGGGTATTGTCTGCTTCCCAGTCTGAGGACTGGCGAATGATAAAATGTGAGAATGAGGCAAGATGCTTCATGCACAAGGGGAGCGTGGGGAAAGGGTGACTTAAATCCCCCAAAGTACAGCTTAAAAATAACATTATGACACATGGAGCTTTGCTTCAAATTGGCCAAGGGTGTCTGTTACGCTATGGGAAACCTTCTCTTCCTTGACATGCAGGCTTCCCAGCGGGAGGTGGAGGTGATGCTGCAGAAGAGACTGGATGAAGTCAGTGATGAGCTCCGCAAAACCCAGATCAGCTACAAAAGCTTGTTAGCAGATGCAGAAAAGGCCAAAGGACAGCAGCAGGGCATTGCTGGTGAGGAACTGGGATCAGCATGGGGAGAGCTGTGGGCACAGACTGGGAACTTTCAGAGCTGGGTGCTTGGTGTAGCTGGTCCAAGACTGAAGGATGAGTTAGGCTGCCTGGTGCTGGTGTGAGCAAGAAATGGGCTGGTCCATAGTTCTATCCTAGGATGTTACTGCAATGCCTCTCTCCTGTGCTGTCCTGCATCCCTGCCTCCCCTTTCTGTGCCTCCTGAAAGCATCTGCAGCCAAGGCTAAGATTCTGCTTGGGCAGGGCAGGGTGGGGAGTCTCCAAGTTTGTTTGCACCTACCCTACCGTGTTTCTCATCTTTTCCTCCAACAGAACTTCAGGCCAAGCTGCTGAGCTCCGAAGCAGAGGTTAAAAGTAAGTTGTTGGAGTTGGACAATGTGAAAGGGAAACTGCAGGATGCCAGCTCGGAGAATACGAAGCTTCTGGAGAGGATCAAATCCATCGAAGCTCTGCTGGAGGCAGGCCAGATGCGGGGGGCAGAAAAAGACAGAGACTTGCAGGTTGTGTGCTCATTTAATTGGGGTAGGAGAAGGGGAGTGGATTACAGTGCTCACACAGTTCCTCTGTTCTCTTTCCTCTGGGATGCCACAAAAAGGATTGACCTGCATCAGGTGCCTAGAGCAGGTGATGAAAGTGCTTTTTCTCTTCCAGGCAGCCAATGAAGCAGAAATGAAGCAGCTGCAATCAAGGTAGGTAGCTGCACATGGAGAGTGCTGTGGCACCTGCAGGTTGCTATCTATGTGTCCCAGTCTTCCTCAAGCACTGAGCCTATGGGTGATGGCTTCCTGCCTTCCAGTCAGGCTTGGGTACTGCCAAGCTGGGAAACCAAGGTCAGTCCTGGCCAATAGTGCTGTTTAAAATATTTATTGGCTCCAGTGCTGACCTCAGATAACAGCTAGTCCACTCTGAAGTGGGACTGAATTGTTGGCAGGCACATGGATTCTGACCAGTCCTACAGAATGGGAGGTTCTGGTTGTGTTGGTACTGGGTATGGAATATCTCTGATTCAAGATCCTGCTCATTGCTAGGCTAACCAGAGGAAGCTTTCTGAAAAAGTTTCCAGTTATCTCCAAGGATGGAGATTTATTGCTTCTCTGGTTCCCTGTTCTAATGTTTGATAACCTCTTCCCCCATTTTCCTGTGCAGAAAGGTTTCCTGGCACTTAAATGAAGCTTCACAATTCGTGCCTGTTGCTCCTTATGCATATGCTGGGCACCTCCAAGAAGGTGCAGGCTGTGCACAGGGGGGAGATTTCTCAGCTGCTCCCATTGCCAGCAAGCATCCAGCATTCCTGTTAAGGGAGGCAGTGGTTCAGTTGTCGTGGGACCCCAAGAGGCTTGTGTAGTTCTTGTCAAGGACCTGAACCTTTCTTAGTTCCCTCAAGCTAAGGGTCCCTTCAGGGTAGATGGGGGATCTGGGGGATTGGAGGAAAGCTGCAGGCTCTCTGATGTCTGGTTTGCAGCCCTGATTTATTGTTACTTGAGATAGTAGGATGATACTTCCAAAATGCAGAGCTGTGGGTTATCTCAGCCTAATGAGCTGTGGATAGGAGCAGTCTCAGTTGTGGCCTTTGGATCAGTTTTCTTCTTCCTCTTTTAGTGTGTGTACAGCCAATTTGTGTGTACAGCTAATTGCTTGCTTGTTATTACTCATAAGATGGTAGAAAACTGGATCCCACTCCAGTATTGCATTGGCTGTGCTTTTCAGTCCTGCTCCCTCTCCATCCTGCTGTGTGTAGATCCCGGAGCAGACCGGGATAGGAAGGGCTGTCTCAGGAGCTTGCTACCCAGAAGGGAAATGGATGCTGAGACTCACTTCTGCATCCTGCCATTCCAGACTCCAGGAGACCACAAACCAGCTCACATCCTTGGAAAGGGAAGCCACAGAGCTGCGAGAGGCAGTGGAGCAACAGAAGATGAAAAACAATGTACGTGAGTGAAAAACAATCCATCGTAGTCATCTACTAATGGCTCTGTGGGGCAGCCAGAGGCTCTTCTAGCCCCACAAAGCACTGGAGGCATTGCCTTGTCTGCTGGAGAGCAGGAAAACCTCCATCAGACTGTGCAGCTGGAGCTATGGGCTGTAGCAAGCTCCTGGGGTGATATTTCTGTCCTCTGTTCTCTTGAGAGGTTTAGGACCTGGTATGCCAGAGACATCCCATGTGGCAGGGCCAAGGCAATCCCTGAGCAGGCTCTTTCACACCTCACTGCTCCCGTGCTCCTTCTCCCTTTACTGCAAGGTGGTATCAGTTATGTGGAGGCCACCTTACATCCTTCCACTTGGCCTGTGTCTTCTCCAGGCAGAGGGTGCTTGTGGAGCTCCTGCCCTCTTCCAGCTCTGCCCTGCTCCCTCAAGGCCACTGCCTGAGTGATGCAGTGCATCAAGCCGCTGCAAAGATGGAGAGAAAAGGATGCACCTGGGCAGTGGGATGCAAGACCCTTGAACAAAGTGATGGGCTACTGCCCAATTTCCTAAGTGGAGGCTTTGAAATCCTCCTTAGTGCCAACAAGCAAGTTTGTGGGCTTCAGCATGAGGTGTGGCTTATTGCCCTCTGTGTGTGGTCCCCACAGGACCTTCGTGAAAAGAACTGGAAAGCAATGGAAGCATTGGCTGTGGCGGAGAAGGCGTGTGAGGAAAAACTACTTGCTGCTACAAAAGCAAAGGTGAGCGTGGCATTTTTCTCTGGTAGCGATGCTGGTGTTGGAATAGAAATCACCAGAGATCCTTACCTTGGGTTGCCTGCATCCTCTTAGGAGCAGTGCTGGCCCAACCCTCCTGTCAGCTTCTCTAAAGTTTGTCTGGAGGCCGTGTATCCCTGGTTCTCGTCATGGTTGGGGAACTGGGTAGATGGCTGAACTGGAAGTGACCTTTTCATGGTTCCTGTTTTCTGTGTTGACTGGTTTCCCTGTGCTGGCTTCACCCTTGTAGGCACAGAAAAGCAGGACCATTGTTGGCAGCCTGGCTAGCAGGTGCCCAAGACCTCCATCCCATGAGAGTTTTTCCCTTTTACAGGAAGAGCTGGCCCAACAGCTGGACACACTCCAGACCAGAACTAAGCAGACTCTGCTCTCCATCCTCCCCGGAGTCACTGTGTCCTCACAGCAGGTGGGCACAGACTTTGTCAGACTCTCACGAGCATCCACCACATGGGAAGGAGGGATGTCTAAGCATCCTCTTCCTTCCTTGTTTTCGTTTTTTTTCAAACTCAGGATTATGACACATGGCTACAAGAGTTTAAGGAGAAGACCATGGATGTGCTAAAGCAGCAGATAATTACAACAGAGCCCCTGGTAAGTGAAGGGGCTGGAAAGTGGAGGGGCGAGGAAGTGCTGTAGGGTCACGTGTTTCTCTTCCTCACCTCTCTCTCCCTCCCCATCCTCTCTTTTTCAGGATTCAGCTCTTAAATTGAAAGAGGCAGTGGAAACACAAAGCACTTTACAAGCAGAATGTGAGCAGTATAGAACTATCCTCGCAGAGACAGTAAGTTGCTGCTCTTTGTGCAGTGTTGACCTTCCCCTGGAAATACCTCTTGGTCTTCTGGCAGCCCATGCTGCCCGTGAGCTCAGTGTGGGCATCCCTTGGTATGCTGGGGGGGCTGCCATGTGGAAGACTATTTGTCACTGAGATAGAGGAATAGGAGAAACATGAATTTCTAGAGCACTTCTGCAGCCTTATTGTGTTGGAAACCTTCCTGATAGTGATGGGATGTGGCACAGCAAGGGCTCTGAGGAGCAGGGTGGTTGAACCAGAATAGGAATTAGGACCCCCCAGCCCCACTTGAGGCATCTAATTCTGCCACACATTCTTTTCCTTGGAGAGGATTTGGGTATGCCACTGCTAAGGTCGGTGGGGGCTGGAGGAGGTTTGGGCTCAACTGAGGCTTTGCCAACAGGAAGGGATGCTGCGAAACCTGCAAAGCAGTGTGGAGGAGGAGGAGCAGGTGTGGAAAGCAAAGCTCACTGCCTCTGAAGAGGAGCTCCGAAAGGTGTGTATTTGCAACATACCTGGGTTTGTTGTTCCTGGAGCTGGACTTCCAGGAGAAGGGGGGCTGTTGACTATAAATCAGTTGGTGACCCTAAGTGTTCCTGTCAACTTTGAACCCTGTGACACAAGCACTTTCTCTTCTCCTCAAATCTATCCCCCCATCACGAAAACAGCTACCAAAAATCACACCTCATGTAGAAGCTGCACCTTTCTTCCTCTTGGATCTCACATTTCTGCCTGGTGTGTGCCCAAACCTTGCCAGTGGAGCTGGAGGAATGGCTTCAGCTCCTCAATTCAGGCATGATAGTTTTGCAACCATGTCACCTCTTCAGTAATCCAAGCTCTCATGCTTGAAAATCAGGCTGGGCCCTCCTGGTGGGCACTGGCTAGATGGAAGGAGAGCGTGTGCAGGGCTCTTTGACTCATTTTCAGGAGAACTTGGCTTGCTCTCAAAACATGGATTGACCTTGGCACTTGCTGAGCCTTGAGAAAGGAGCTGAGGTCCAAGTCATGTACTGAACATAGTTTTGGGTCCAGCTGTCTGTCTAGCTCCAGGTACTGGTCTTCCTAGTTAAAAAGCCAGCCAGGCAGCAGCTGCCAGAGAGCTGCTGTTGCCCAAGAGGTTGGTGGGAAGCATGTTCCATGAGCTCTTGTGACTTACCTGGAGTCTGGGAGAACTTGGCTGGCCATGCCTTTTCTTCAAGCAGGCTGAAGTTACCTCCTCCCTCTTGAATGCAGAACTGAAATGAAGCTGTTTTCCATGGTGTTGACTGCTCCCATTCCATCACATGGGGTTTTCAAGTTAACTGGGAGTGCAGGGAGGTGGGAGAGCTCTTGTACAAATGACCTTTGATTTCTTAGCCTGTCATTGGCTCCTGGAGCGCCAGTGCTGCTGAGGGTTGTTGGTGGTGTGTGTAATGGGATGAGTGCCTGGTGGCTAGAGTGGGTTCCAGAGCAGTCCTGCCTCTCAGTGGAGAAGAGGTGAATTCCTCCTTTCCAAAAATTTCAGCATCTGTGAAGTCCTCTTCAAAAATCAGCCCCGGTTTAAATGCAAACCCCATGATTTTTCTGGTTGATTGGCTTCTCTTAATAGTGAAGTCCATAACACCTCATTGGAAAGTCTACCTTGCTGTTTCCAAACCAAAAAACACTTTCAGTAGGAAACTTATGCAGAGTCTAGTGCCAGTTTCTTCGGTGTTGAAACCTGACTGCAGCCAGCTGAAGTCCTGCAGGCAAAAGCTGTTACTTTGCTTCATAATTTATGGTCTGGCCATGTTAGACTCATCTGGGAAGAAGAGTTCCTTCTCTGCAGGCTGCAGAGCTCCACTTTGGCATCAGGTCTCTTTTGCACTTGGGTACAAGATGAAGTGGGAGAGATGGGAGCAAAACACCAGCCAGTTTTTGATTGAACCAAAGGTGCTCACTGTCCATATGAGATGCCTATCACTGACCTTCTCTGATCCTTTCTCCTTTTAGTCACATGTCCAGCTGAAATCCCTTGAAGGCATGGTAGAGAAGTTGAAAGCAGATCTGCAGAAGGCAGATCAGGTAAGGTTTTTGGGGTCCAGGAGAATGTCTGCACAGGTGTCAGGCAGATGCATGCTGTGCTTGGGTTGAGTCTGGCTCCATTGCCATGGGGATGGCAGACTTTGACCATGGGATGTTTGGGATGTGTTGGACTTCAAACAATCAACCCCCTCCTGCTTTCCTCTCTTTTATTCCAGCTAAAGGAATATACCTCTCTTCTGGAAAAACAACTGGAAAGTCACTTGGAGACAGCCAGCTCCGAACACCAGAACTACACTAAAGAAGTTGAAGTTGTAAGTGTGGTGGCTGTTACCTTCTTTACCGCATTTTTCTTCTAACTCATGCATGTTTTGGGGATTTGAGGAGTGCCCTGGGGATCTGGGAAGTGCCCCAGGGATCTGCAGCTTCGCAAAGCAGGAGAAAACAGGTGAAGATCCAGTCTGGGTTGTAGACACCAAAAGTCAGGAGATCCATGGGCAAGTTGATGAGTCAGGGAGATGCTGTATGGAGATGCTGTGCACTACTTCTCAGTGGCCTGTGTGATTTCTGTGGCTCAGGTGAGACAGACCTGTCCCATGGCCATCTCTAAACAGGCATCAGCAAGCAATGACCTCTTTGGGAAGATGTTGCATCATAAAATGCTGCCTCGGGCCAAAGGGTTCCAGAACCAAGTGCATAAAAGGAATTTTATTTCCTTTCTGTTCCTCCTCAGTAGTTGAGGCAACTCTTGTCAGAGTCCCAGGAGCAGCTGGAGGAGGCAGCAAACACTAAAATGCAAAAGCAGAGCAAGGAGCTGGTAAGGGGAGTCTCTAGAGCTGCCCTACTGGGGTCTCAATACTCTGCCTGGGGCTGGTTTGCAGACCCAGCTGTGGGGCCAGCACCCTTCTTGCAGGTTCAGGGAGGGGAGGAGGTGCACAGGGGATCTTAGTGCTGCCAGGCACCAGACTTTCAGAGGGGATGTTTGAGACAAAGGGCGAGATTTTTATTTGTCTTTCCTCCTGTGATGGGGGTGGGAAGGAAGGGAGAGCAGCAAGGCTTGTGCAAGCTGATACACAGCAGAAAAACCCTGCTACCCCAGCACTGAACACTGGTTACCCCAATACCACCCTCAGGCAGGGGTTTGGGTGCCTTAAGCATCCATCATCCATCCATCCACCTCTGGAGGGAGGACACCCATGTGTATGGGTCATTCAGGAAGCTGAAGGATGGGGCTAGGTTTCTGCAGGGAAGTGGTAGGGAGAGGACTGGGATACTGGGCTGGGAGGGTAGCAGATCTGCCAAAACCATGAAGGCTCTAGTTTTTAAATCCATACTTTGATTGTTAGACACTCAGGAGATTGTTTTTAAAATCCTTGATGGTACTGTGCACCAATTCTTGAGTGCTGTGAGTCTTCCCAGCCTCACATCCACTACTGTCCAGCTTGTTCAGCAAGCTGATGCACCCCTTTGCTCCCAAGGCAACAGGGCACAGGGTTGTCATTAGCCTTAATCTCACTAGATGGGCAGGCAGTTGTGAGTGTGGAACACATTTGTGTTCATCCCGCAACTTTCCCTTTCTTCTGGCCAAGGCACACTGTCAGCTTGCAACTTGGCTGCTGCTGTGATGCAGGATGGAGACCTGGTGGTAGATGGAGTGTGGTGAGGTTAGTAGAGGGGGTGGGCAGTGTTCAAGTAACTGCCTTCCCAGCCATCCCAGCTGTGATCGATGGTAAACTGGGACCTGCCACCCTGCCTTGATTTATTTAACACCTCGACTGTGTTAGTGCAACCCCCTAAGCCATGGTTCTAAACCAAGGTGCCAGGGGATCAAAGCAGAGCAGATGGAGCATGAGCATGTGTTCTACAGCCTTGGGAGCTGTCATGCCTCAGGCTGCCCAGGTTAGGTACCACTGTCCTGCATTTAGCAGAAACTGAGGTGGTTGTCCAAGCATTTGAGCTCATGTGCAAGTGAAAAAGCTGGCAGGCTTTATCCGCAGGTCATTGTGGGTTGTATAAAGGCTGCAGCACAGGGATGTGTAACTGAGCCAGGCTTGCTCATCTTCCCTCCAGGTCAGGCAGCAGTTGAATGAGATGAAGAGCCATGTACAGGATGGAGAAGTAGTGGGGTTACAAGGTGACCCAAGCGAGCCTGCACCTCTCAAGGTTAGGGTGGTGAGACTGCTGCCTGTAGAGGCATTGACCCTTAACCATGTCCTGTCTCATCATCTCTAACTACATGGAGAACTGCACATGGCTTTTCTCAGGGCTGTCACCCCTGTGTCATCTCCGGTCCTGTGTGCTGGGGAGAAGCCAGCCACCCATCCCTTCAGACAGGTGTCCTGTTCCCACTGGGAACGTACCACCAACAGGCTTTCACCAGGCTGTTCCCTGTGGGAGCCCTCCATCATGGCATCAGGCTGGCAAGATTTGGGGGGCATGGAGGCAGGGCATGCTGCAAGACCTTGGGCCAACACTATCATGTGACAATGGCCTGTTGGGTTTGGTACTTGACAGGACTGTGCCAGGATCCCTTCCCACCTGGTGGAGATTACGATTACAGAGGCTTCATAAATCTTGCTGGAGCTGGGCTGAGGGCATTAGCAGTGCCTCTTCCCCTTCACACTGACACCTCCTGCCAGTAGTGATGCTGCCACAAGTTGGGCTCTATCTTTCTCCTGTAATCCTATTAACTGTGGACCCTTCTCCCAGGCATGGGGACCTGCCAGGCACATCCTCCTCTATGGGGTGCCTCTCATTCCATGTCCCAGCTGCTGCTGCCTGAGGAGCAAGCAAAATTTGGCACTGCAAAGCCAAGTCCCAGGCATCAGCATCCTCCGAGCTTTGTCCTGAGGAGGGATGGTTGGTACCTATTGCCCTTTAGTGCCCTGGGGAAAGCTTCCTTTGTTGTTTCTTCTAAGGCCAGCTTTCTTGTTGATGTCTCTGCTAGCTCATTTCTTGAGTTATTTTTACATTTTATTTCTGGGTGTTTTCCACTTTTCTCTACACAGTTGAAAACCCAGCTGAAGCAAAATGAAGCGCTGGTGGAGAAGGAGCAAGTGCTGCGGCAAAAGCTGACACGGGAGCTGGAGGAGGTGGGTGTGGGCAAGGAGGATACAAAGGTCTGCTAAGCCTTTATGGGTTCTTGGCTGCTAATGAAGCCTGAGAATTAATTTGAAGAATTAATTCAAAGGTTATTCCCCATCACTGTCTGCACCTCAGACATCACTGCATTCCCTTACACTTCTGAAGAACTTCTTACAGCAGCTATGGTGAAGCCATGTGCCATCACTGGCCCCTCAAACTGCCCCTCTCCCACTCTCCCCCTGTCTGCCAGCTCTTTCCCATAAGGGTTAAGGGCTCTAGCTGGGTTCCATGTTGCTCCTGGTGAGAAATGCCATCTTCCTGGTGGAAGCTGGATCAGCACAAGCAATGCATGAGGTTCAGTGTCCAACCAACCATGGCTGTACAACCTAGCTCTTTACCAGGAGCACATCTGCTGGGGACTCAGGCTTGTATGGAGCAGGGTGTGGGAAGTGCCTGCCACTGTTAGCTTCTGTGCTTACTGAGTACTGTGTGTCCCCTTCCAGGCCCAGGACTCAGTGTGCAGATTACAAAGAGAGGTAGAAAAGCTGAGACTGTCCAAAAATGCAGCAGCTTCAGACACGGAGGAAGCCCAGCAACTCAAGGTGATTTGGCTGTGCCAAGACAGCAAGAGTTATGTTCGAGCAGGATGTAATTTATCATCTTTGAGGATAGTGGGGCAAGGTCAATGATTACCCTGCAAGGGAGGTGGCTGAGACCTCCACTATGGCTGAAGGACAGCATGTCACAGGCACTGCTTCCATCTTGGCCAAGTGTGATGCCCTGAGCAAACACTCTCACAGCCTGGGCTTTTGACATACTGCAAAACTGTCTAGTTCCCATGGCATTTTCAGATTAGATGCCAGAGTGAGCTGTAGCTGGTGGGGTCGTGCCTGGTCTCTGTTGAGGAGGGGACTGGGTGCTCCTCTGGCTTGTGGTTACTAAGTCAGCTTGATGCAGACCTGAGCTGTTTTGGAGGGGGGAAGGTCACCAGGTGGAAAAGAGATGCTCAGGCAGATGCCTCGTTTTGACTCCCATGTAGGAAAGACTTGAAAAAGAAAAAAAATTAACAAAGGACCTGGGCCAGGCAGCAACCAAGCTACAGGAGCTACTGAAGGTTACCCAGGACCAACTGGCCAGAGAGAGAGATACAGTGAAGAAATTGAAAGAGAAGCTTCAGGAAACGGTACTTGGTGGTGGCCCTGGCCCTCCCTCCCCTTAATACCATCGGAGGCCCCAGGGAAGTGCACATCTTAGGCAGTGTTTTAAAACGAGGCAAGATGGTCCTTGCTGCCAGAAATTATTTGGTTGGATTTTGAGAAGCCCTGTGACCCCATGAGTTGATGCTCATGGCTCTCCCTGCCTAAAAGGCAGGACCAGGCCCATTTGTGAAATGCTTTGGGGCTTACTAGGAGAATAAGTATGAGATCCAGTTGAGTAACCCACCTGGTTTTTTTTCTTTTCTAGGGGAAAGAGGACAGTTCAAAGGAAGGGACTTCAGTTTGATGAGTCTGCGACCTAGACCTTACCATTCAGCTTACCAAAATGCCTTACACATTCCTAAAAGTAAAAATATATACGGAATTCACTGTAGATAAAAGATACAAGCCAGTTTTGAAATAAAAGAAAAACCAAACAACAACCCCCCAAAAAAACCCCAACCCGTAAGCACCGCAGTTTCTAAGAAAATCTTCATACTGTTTGTACAACATCTTGTTTCCCAGGGAGTCCCTCTGGCAATGCCAGGGCAAGCACTGGGGCTTCATTCTCCTTGTTAGGGCAGAATCCACAAATATGTGAAAAGGGAAGACTCTGTACATCAACTGGTGCAATTATTATATTTTTTCCTCTTTCTTTTTTTTTTTTTTTGGAGTGAAAGAAGTGTGAAAGTAAGACCCACCATGGAAGGATGCCACTCTTTGATGGTGGCTTTTGGCACGTACCCTTTTTTGTATTTCTGGGCGTTAATGCAATTAAAATGATGTAGTGAAAAGAGTTTGTCCTTGCTTTATATTTCCTAGGCTTTTGTTTGTGTTGTTTTTTTAAGTTTGCAAGCCAGGTAGGTCTTTGGGGTCACTGAAGAAGGACTCCCCTTTGGTCAGGAGCATATTCTTTATTCCCCCCTTGCTTGCTGTGTCACAAAAACTATTCCCTCTGTTTTCAGTCCACTCCAAGCACGGGAGAGAAACTCTTCCCACTCTGTTTTCATGCTGGCAGTGCAGGGCTGGGTTCCCTGTGTGTGGGGGATTGCCACCCTCACCGTGGCAGCAGGAGCAGGGGGGCAGCCCAGGCTGCTCCCTGGCTATGTGGTCATGCCAAGGTGGGGATGGGTACAGCGGGGTGAGCCACATCAGCCCTGTGGGGACCATTCCTCCTGCTTGCTTTAAACCTTTGTGTTCCCCTGTAATCTGTCCCTGTGAGCGCTATGTGGTGGTGGCAAGCCCTTGGTCACTGTCGGGCTTTCCAGCCCTCTGCTCTCCCCTTCTTGTGGCTTTCTGGTTTTGGTTTGTTACTTTTGTCTTCCTTTTTTTTTTATCTTCCTTTTTTTAAATTGCTCTTTCTTTCATTGTTCTTTTTTTGCTGGTTTTTTTTTTTCCTCTTGCCCTTTTTTTCAAGCTGATTTCTCAGGAAATGGCAGAGGCCTCGTGACAGTTTGATGCCTGTCAATAAAGCTGCTGAGCCCAGTGCTGACATCAGCAGGAATCTGAGTGCTTCGTCCCTCCAGGGTGTGCAAAGAGCCAAGGCTAGGAAAGAGAATGAGGGCCAGACCTGCCTCCATTTTGTTCCTGGGGAAGGCCAGTGTGTGATCAACCTCTGTATTGCACACTAGAGACTCCACAGGACTGGGTGGATGACCTGTCCTCCCAGCACTATGGCTTTTGAGGCCATGATTGAGAAAGGTAGGGGAGGAGCGTGTGACTCATCTTTGACCTTTGAAATCTTTTGAAGAAAAAAGGGTCCTGAATGCTGGCTGAGGAAATAGCAGGATGGGAGGAGCCACACCCTCCCAGCATGTGCATAGGTGGCAGATGCAGCACGCCTCCCCGGTCTCCCCACACTGTAGGGACAACCTTGGGAAGACTTTTGCCCCCCAGCCAGGATTAGCCTTTGGTTTCTCTTTTTGGACTTTGTAGCACACAGAGAGGAATGCATGAATCAAGGACTGTTGGTGACCTCAGCATCATCCTTTGCTTGCTGCAGACCAGTATGACTGACTGTTTGGCTTTAAGTTCCCCAAAAGTGAGGGAATCCCTGCATTTTTTCAGGATTGCACGAAAACCCCACCCAACACAAGGCCAGAGGGAGCTGTCAAGCATGTAAGAGTGGCCATCACCCCCCAGGGAGGCACAGGTAGGAAGGGCCCCACAGCAGCAGGTGAAGTGATGCAAGTCCCTTGGTTTTTCAGTTTTTTGCTGTTGCAACAACTATTTCCTTTATTATGAGCTCCCGTGCAAACACGAGCAGATCCCCCAGCATGCCCACATAAGCAGTGACAAAGACCATAAAACAGCCAGTGCAAGGAGGGCAGTCATTGTCCCAAACATCCTTCAGAGTAGGTTGCCTCTGCTGTGGCTCCAAAAGCTCACAAGGGCAGATTCAGTGCCCCCAGCACAGGGGCACACGATGCCCTTCTGGGACACATTGCTGAGCTGTCTGAGGAAGAAAGAGAGGGAATGGTCTTGTTAAGGAAAGATATGAAAAACAAGTGTCTTTGGAGAAAGATGTTTAGCTGTATTTTTATCTGGAGTGGTCCCACTGGGATTTTTAATTCCCCCAGCACCTTGGTTAAAGGGGAAGGACATCCTGCGTGGCTGGGAGAAACTCACTCCTTGCCCAAGAACACGCAGGGCTGAGGAGGGACCAGCCCCTGCTCTCCCCCCAGCTGGTGGGATTTTGCAATGTGCCCACCCCATTGGGCAACATGTGGAGGGTTATCTCCTTTGGTCTGGGCCAGCCAATCTTGTTACTTGTCAGCCTGTGACTCACAGCTGACATGATCAGTAGCTCCAGCACAGCAGGCAGGAACCTTTATTAATAAAGATCAAGAAATTGCCCAGGTGGAGTGACTTTGGATAGGAATGCTGGATCCTTCTGCTGATTCAGCCACACCTAGAGTTACATTTTAGCCTGGGTACCTGGGCTTATCAAGGCATAAGGCACGCAAGTTAATCTTTGTTGGAGCAGCTAAATTGCATTTACACTGCCTGCTGTTCACACTTAGGCCTGAATTATCAGTCTCCATCTCCCTTTCCCATTTTCTCCCAGGTGTAATGGACAGAAATGGCTTTTGGAAAATCACTGCCTGCATGTGGACTTCAAAATGTTTGTAGTAGCTCTGCTCTTGCTGCAGCCAAGGTGTACTACCTGGGCAAGTCCTGCTGAACTTGTATGGCTCTGAGCTGTCTTCAGCACCTGAACCCCCTCCATGTTTTTCTTCACATACCCCTGTTAGAAAGTAATTTTTCCTCCCAGCAACCAGCCAAGCTATAGAGTTCTTCATGTTGTCTCTCACCCTGCTTGCCTTGCCTTTTCAGAAGGTCTGAGTGATTGGGAGAAATCTTAAAAACAGTCAGAGTAAACATCTTCCTTTTCCATTTTTATCTCTGAAAGCAGGATGAACAACCTTGAGAGGGGCTGAAGTTTGGCTCACAAACTCCACAACGTGGACAAGTCTGAAGCATTATAGCTCTGAAGGTTAAGAGTAACTGCCAGCCCTGTAGTGCATGATTATGCTTCCAGAGGCCAGATTCTAATTTCAGGATTTGTTGTGAGGGTCCTAAAAACAACCAAAGACTCTCAAATCGACTAAAGCTGTGGCACCACACCCAGCTAACGCCCAAAGTGCCACCTCAGACCTCTTATCACTCGGAGTTCTGGCACTAAGGCACTTTGAACCCAAGGCCCTGATCTGAGGGCTTTCATGATGTGGTAAATGCCCTCCTACCTTACAGATCTGACACCCTTCCTCTCCATTTTCTAACCAAGGAAGGAAATCTCAGGCAGAAGTCCATCACAGCAGCACCTGGGATAGAGTATCCCTTCTAAGATGGCTGCAGTCTGGAGGCACCAGCTGTCAGCTGGATCTTGAGTAGGAGTTCCCTTTGTTTGTCAGGCAGCACGGCTCCCCTGTGTCACACAGATTTCCTTATCTCAACCTTGATACTTGGACTTTGGACAAAGACCAGTACTGCAGACACCTAGGCAAGGAGGAGCTGTTTATGAGGATTACTCACTTGGGCGACCTCCCAGTTGACTGAAAGGCAGGCTGTAAACTCCAGCAGGAACCAGGCCAGTTTCCTTTGCTCGGAATCATAAAGCTTCACTCCAGTGGATCCTTTTACATCAGAAGACCTGGTGCTCCCAAGCCTGTGACCCGCAGGAATGCCAGGTTAGAGGAAGCAGTCAATGCCTGCCTAATTACAGGTTTTAACCCATGGCTAGAGAGGGCACATGCTGAGTCAGTAGTGGACCATTATTTCCCTGGCCCTGGAGATACACCAGCACAGCCCTGGCACTGTGACCTGTGGGGTCAGTGCAAGTTTCTGTCCCTACACAGCCATGAATAGCTTGTGGAGGAAGAGCCTGTAACTGCCTGGGCTTCAATGGGGCTGGCCAGAGAAAGATCCCTCAATCCTCACAGAGAAAGCAGCACAGGACAACACCTAGCTGGGTTTCTGCTGCTCAAACAGGGAGATGTTTCCAAGGAAGCTCCCCAACCCATGGATATTTGGGTCCAAGGGCCCAGAAGGCAGAGCACATGCTAATCGGGAGACAGAGCCTGCAGCAGGCAAGCAGTCACGAGTGGGAAGGGTGCAGGGACAAGGAGGGGAACACACTTGCAGAGACAAACCTGCTTTCCCCCACAACTCCCTCCACCTTCACCAGCTCTTCCTTAAAAGCCTGTTTCCCCCCATTCCTGCACCCCAGAGAGCAGCACGGGGCAGCAGTGGCAGAAGGCACACCAGCTCCCCCAGTGCACAGCTTACACAGGGCACTGGCATGCCCAGCCAGTGGTGCCAGCCCTGCTGCAGGAGGGCCAATCTGGAGGCTGCAGAGGAATCAATCACTGACCCAGGGGAGAGGAAGCCCATTTATTTAGGCTGTTCAAAATTGGCACACACAGAACATATCACAGTAATGCACTGGAGGCTAAGAGTTGGTTTTTTTTTTTTTTTTTTCTCCTTTTTCTCTATAGACATACAAGAAAACTCTATGCAACTCCCATGTACACATTACACAAAGGAAACAGCTTTAATCAACCACTGGTGAAACATGGAAGCTTTTAAGATCTTTGTAGCTGGCACAGGAATGTTCTCTACCCCCCCCATACAAAAGGCATTTCAGGTCAAACTTTCTAGTAGGTGATATTTCCATGCATTTCTACAGAATTAAAGAAGCTAACAGACAAAAGGCCCAGATCAAGCCATATCAGTTAGGCTGATTGGTTCTACTAAGTTAAATCAATAGTAATTATGGACAAATGGACCAAGTGACCAAAGACTGGGGCTGAAAATACAACTTCTTAAGTTGTGGTTCCTTCTCATTTTACTACCCATAACTGAAGCGCTCTGATATGAGAATCTGCATTTATAAAAGCCTCAGAAGCATCTGATCCACTAGTAAGTGTGTATTAGAGGAAGTAAGGTAGTTCTAAATGAAACTATATCAACAGAAAAAGCAATTTTTATAGGATCAATCAGGCTGAAAGAGACCCTCAAGACACTTCATAACAAGGAATCTGAACCTACAGAACAAGTGAACTTTTAAATATTACTGCACCAGGAGCTTACAAGGGAGGGGATTAGGACTATTTCTCCAGAAAAGTGTGTCTGTTTTATGTCTGGCTTCAGAATTAGGCTTTTTTAGTACAGCTCTGCAACTGCGAGCACTAAGAATTTAGCCCAATTTTGGTGCCAACAGGTTGCTTTAGCCTAAGTTTAACTACAGGTTTTAAGTTTTGCCTTAAATGGTTACAGGGGATAAGTTTTTGAGTTTGGCGATTTGGCCAGTAGCCAAGACAAAGGACTAAATTTTGCTTGTTACAATTTAGAAAAGCAAAACCAAGAACCAGATTGTTCTCAGCTTCCCCCCCTTTCATTTTGCTTTTTTGAGAACTTTAGTGTTAATCCGTTGTGGACAGTATTGGGCTGGATAACCAATGCAAATATTAATACACCAAGATAAATCCTTAGGTTTGATTTATTTAGGGTCATTTGTACATACAAGCTACATCTCCAAAATCTACTTTATTCTACAAGACAGCTTCCCTACTGTTAGTGAAACCCTTGCCTAGAATGTTTGCTTTATATAACTGATATATTAAAACATGGAATGCTTGTAGAGTTGTGGCACTGTATGACATCTACACGGGACTTCCTTCAAAAGCTACGACTAGGGAGCCTCCTAGCTTCTCAGCGATGCAAGCTCGGTTGAGGTCCTCTGGCCCATTTGCTTGGCATTCATGCTTTATGCCTAAAAAAAGAGGCAAAACACTCAGTAGTGCGGTATGTCAACATGCTGGTAACCAAAGAAACATACTTGGTAGTAGTATTAGAAGAAGCAATCCAGTCACTCAAGCAGACAAGTCCTGCCTTAGCTTAGGAAATCTGATGTTTTTACCCTGATATGTCACAGGAGACAGGTGGCTACACACCACATGTCAGTACAGGGACATGTGGGGAGAAATTCGTCACTAGATCAGTGCTCAGACGGCTGGCCTTTCATTACAGGCTCTTAGAGGCAAATCCCTCATGTCTCGTGCTGTCCTGGATATAGCTGGGGAGGGAGCTACATGCAAGCACATTGAGATGGCTGACTCAGCTCCTGCTGGCTCTGCAGAGGTGGGTGACAGCATCAGAGGGAACACCTGAGAAGCAGAGGCTAGAAAGTCAGTCTAAGGAATCAACAGTGGTTTCTTTTTCTGAAGGGTGAGGATCCCAACCCATGCCTGTCTCTTGTAGTGAAAGGCAGAATTTCTGTAGGATTTATTTTTTTCAACTTCCACATGTGCAGCACACAAGTCTCACTTCCAATCCTCAGGCAAGCTGTCTTGTGAAGGCTGGCACTGTTGCTCAGTGATCTTGTCAGTCTTGCATGCTGCAAGATTTTGACCCATCACAGCACAAGGAACTTAACAGGGGGCAGTGCTACCTGGCTATGAGCCAGACTGAGTTATTAGCATGAAATCTCTGAATACTGCAATATGTTTCCTCCTTGGTTAATGGTGCCCAACAGGCTGAACAGAACTTCACTTCTCCACTTGGAGATGCAGTGCCTTTTGGAATGAGCAATCACAACTGCACCCCTGGAATTGAGTGAGTTCTTAATTACTACCACTGCTGCACAGTAAGTTTATGAGATTGTGCTTCTCAACAGACACAGGCCTGAAAGTTCTCTGCCACTGAGGCAGCTCTGCACAAAATCCAGCTTTGAGTTATGAATCTAATGGTTTCTGGCCTATATGGTGCAGATGTGCTGCTCTGTACTGTGCATCTATGGCGTGGCACATTGCAAAATCTGCTCTTGCTCTGAGCACAGTTCTACTGCCTCTAAAACTTACAGTCAGGCAGTGTAAATTTTAGCTAGACCTCACTTTAGCTCTGGCACATTACATTTCACCTCTCACTAGTATCTCAAAAAAACAACAACAAAGCAACACACAAAACCCAAACCAATTAGCCAGTGGTTAAAGCTTTGCTGTGTAAGTATTCTAGGGGCAAGGCAGAACTAGGAGCATTAGCTATAATACATACCTTGAAACTTCTTTTTGATTGCATCCTTGGAGCTTGCGTAGATCATCTTACTTTTGAGAGGTGCTTGTTCTGGTGCCCTAGTGGGATATGCCAAAGAGAGTGCAATTAGTGACACTGATTATTCAGCACAGTCAGAAGCAGTATCCCTTCCACCATGAACAAGTGAAATGCCTCATGGCTCAGACTACAGGCATCAGGCTGCCTGACTCACTTTAAGCCTGCCTTGCTGCCAGCCTGGGCAATACAAAAGCTCACAGACCTCATGGCCATTACTTGGACTGCATGTTAGGAATGAGTCCACTGGGAAGATGGCTTACCACAAGAAAAACATCAGCTCTTCTTTTTTGGATTCCTTGGTCTCGAAGCTTGCATCATACAAGGCATAACGGCAATCCTTTTCAGGAAGCATCTGCACAAAGTGCTTGAAAGGGTCGGTAACTGTCACGCCGACATCTCCCACCAGAATCTCTTTGCCCTCTTCCACAATAATGCACTTTTTGTCTGGACTGAGGCAGAAGATGACAGCCTTCTTCCTCTTCTTAATTTCCTCAGGTGTAGAGCACTTCCGCACTTTCATGTCATAGAAGATACGGCACACCTCATCGGCAACTTGTACTCCAGATGCCTGCAAAGACACGGGCAAAGACCTTTAGGGCTACCACAGCAAATTCCTGCAACACTGCCTTAAATCTGAGGCTAGAAGAGAATAGATACTGACAATAATCACTAGTGGTCCAAGGGTCTCCTCAGAAAAGGCTGTGGACCCTCTTTTCCAAAGTCAAGTAAATAATCTGGAGTCTCACTGCTGCCCACAGCCAGAAGCCAAACTAAAACTATTCCAAAGAAGGCACAATCCTACTTACATTAGAACATTGTTCTGGGAGAGTTTTACACACATGTCCACCCCTTGTCCTCTGAGATTCAGTTGCAGCAGATCCTTTGGCATTGCAGAAGCTTAATTTTGTTACCCATTTCAGGTTGCCTAGACAATCAGGCCCACAAGGATCTTCTGTCCAAAATTTCCCAGCCATTTCTAGCATGCCTGCTAGCAGCTTTAGGAACAGAGGCAGAACTGGCCAAATGCCACACCTGTCATGTGGATTTAGTTTAGAGAACGAGAGAGATGTAGTGTGGTTCTGGGAGTGCAGTGGTACAGTTTTTAGCTGAACAAACCAACTTTCAGAAGCCACTATGAATTCAGGATTTTAGAGGGAGACCTTGCAAGCTCCTTTATCAGTTTTTAAAGCCAGCTGCCTACCTTCTCAACTTTCCCCCCCCTTGAAGTCTGATGTGAAATTGTAGTTAGTGGTATCATATCCCCCTGTTTGCTGTAATAGGAGGTACACATGCAGCGTTATCCATCTAATGTTAAAGGCAGCTGCACAGAATAAAGAGAACAAGACCTAGCAAGAATGACAAAAGGCTGAAACGCATTTTCAGCCTGCTGCTCTTTTGGAAACAAGACAGAAAAAAACCTGTAGCAGGGTAGAAGCATTTGCATCTGTGTGTTGATCTCAGAGTAGAGCGAAGTTGGAGAGCTTAAAAGCAGCTGTGCAATAGCAAATACTTCAAATATGGGAAGCCAGCTGTCACTGATGGAAGGGTACCATGGCCAGAATACTACAGGCCAAACTGAAGCCTCTCCAATACTCAACAATCTGCTCAAAATGTTGCATTGAGTGCAAACAGTGAGATTCCTTTAGCATACTGCTTCCTCCCTCACTGGGTTTTGGTCTTCCAAATTCAAACGGCATTATCCTCAGACATGACAATTAGTACCTCAGAAGGAAAACTGCCTTCCCCACCTCTGTGTAAACTGCCACACATCACTGCTATGAGCATAGTCAGAAGTGCTAATACCTAGGGGTACAGCACCACGTGAGATACACCAACTGAAAAAGGCTAAAGGTTTTTCTTTATTTTGTTTTTGCTTACCTTCAGCCCCCCAAAATGTGAGTTCAGTAGATTCACTTTGTGTCTTAAAGAAACAGAGTTCAGCTGCAAAACCAGGGAGACAGGGGTGCAGGGGAACTGCTCAGTGCTAGCTTTCAAACAGGCTGTTCTTGAAACATGGTTACAGACTGGGCACTGATAACCTATGGGGTTGCCTACCATGGAGGACCTCATGAGTCCAGATACTCCTCTTTCTACCAACACTTCTCCTTCTGTAATTTCAAATGGCTGGCATAACATTGCTAACCCAGTGAGGAGAGGTGGCACAGCTAGCAGAACCTATTACCATGAAGTTTGGTATCTACATCTCCCAAGTGCTGGTCACAGACAGTCTCACACAGCAGTGGATCTGAGACAGAAGCTTATTTTCTAGCATGAGAACAGTGCTCCTTTGGGGTTTACCCAAATACGAGGGGACCTCCCTCAAGATTTACAATAAATGGCACGTCTACTGGGGTAACCCACCCAGAATTCCTTGCACTTACTTTGGGACAGGACAACAGCAAGTCAGTCACTGTGCCTCAGCTCCCTGGCAGGCAGCCATTCTTCTGCATATCACCAGTAAGGTGAGGAGAGTAAGCAGATAAAGCCTATTCCAGGATAAATTTGAGCAAAAGTGCAAACATCAGCTCAAAGTGATTCATTCCTGTGTCACCTTATTCATCCAGAGAGACTGCACTTTGTCAGAGTATGACTGAGAGCTAGTGAAGAATAAAGGTTCTTCCTGTCCCTGCGTTTGGTTGTAGGCAAGAGTCTTCCCAAAGAGGTTAATAAAACCGCAAGAAAGCAAACAGGGCAGCAACTAGAGCTATCCTATCATTCACTGAGGAGAAATCCACAGGCAACTTGAGAACCTTTTTCCTCCCTGAGGTTGGTATTGGCACCTCAGTAGTTGACAACAGGCATTAAGACCTGGGTTTCAGTCACAGAAAATGCACCGAAAGCCTGAACCAGTATTGCAACAGGGCTATTAATCACATAAAAGCCTTGTCACTCATCTCTACCTTTGTCTATTCTTGATTTTTGCTGCAACACCACAACAACTAATTCCCCTGCACCAATTCACGTTAACTTTGAAAGAAAAGCTTAATGCTCAGCAGACAGCCAGAAGCAGCAGCAACAGAGCAAACTGTGCAGTCAAGTGCATATGCTTGTAGTACTGCACAAACAGAAACATGCCTCCAAGTCGGGAGACAAGTTGTTTCCTTAAAAAGAAACTGAGCATTGCTGGCCAGTCAGTTCAGATTCCAAAAATGTTGAGTATTTAGTCTGGAAACTCAAAATTCAGCATTAAACTGCAGCCAGTAACTGGGACTGACGAGAAAACTGAAGGGACAATAGTGAGAACTGGACTTTTTTAGCTTTCCAAAGCAAAAGGCTGTTAGTAGCTGGTGCTACTCCTTTTTGCAGCTGCTGTACAACCCCTGGATTCAACACACAGGCTGACATTAGCAGCCATTATGTTGCTAGGGACAATGCAGATTTGTTCCAAGGAAACCCTGTAACTGTGTCACAGAAGTAGTGTGTCACCCATAAATTCCCAGTGCAATGAAATAAGTACTTCCAAAAAAGAGGATCTACTATTGCAACTGCAGGACTTCCTCTTCAACCCTGGGCTTGCCTCAGCCACAACTGGCTTTGCAAACATACTTAAAGTAAAAAATCCCAAACCCTAGACAGCTTTTGTTGTAAGGTGGTTGAAACCACTCTGCATAGAACATGAACAGGATGACTGTTAAAAGCACTGGAACAAGAAATCCTATATTCTAAGTACATGTCCTCAAACAACATTTTAACCTCATCTCTGCTGTCTTGTCAAGAGCTGGTGAGAAAGCCTCCACCCCACCCGTAACGACAGAGTAAACATTTATTTGTTAGTCCGGATTTTCTCTCTTTGGCCAGATACCACTCTACTTAGAGGATGCAATACAGCACATCCATTATTCTTTTGTGTATTCTGGCTTGAATGCTGTAGAGCCACAGCAGTTAGTCTGGTTCTGTTCCTTTTCCAGTATAAAAGCAGTTATCCAGCTCTGGACTGGTACACAGGTGCCTGTTCATGTTGCAGGTACCTGTGACCACGTACATGGCCATGAATCAGCTGGTGACATTTTGTTGTAGGGAAAAGAACCTTAACTGCAGGGCCTGTTAACCTCACTGAAACAAGGCAGCAGCAGCAAGCAAGCCACCTAATTACCAGATGGGAAAAAGATGCCAGTACAGGGTATTCAGGGAGATAATCAGGCAGGAGTGGACAGAGTGAGTTTCTCTGAGAGAATCAGCAAAAATGAGTTCTCCCCAGCACCTCCATGTAATTATTGCAAATGAGGCATGTCTTGCACACTGAGCTACTCATACATTATTCTGGGGCACTTATACCAGTATCCCCATTGTACTTTCACATGGACTGCTGTAGGCACATGAGGTAATGATTGCATTAAATGCCTTGTCAGCATGTGTTGCAATAACACAGTGGCTCTTATTCCCTACACAAAGCCACTGTTCCTGCCTGAAGTGCAAAGCACTGCAAAAGTCTTGCAAGAGTAGAATGCCCTCCTTACATAGGGCAAAGAGTGAGCCTTCTGTCTAGCATGCTTCCTATTGCAAGAGTCATACCCAGCTGTCTACTAAGGGCTTCCAACAATTTGTCTCCACTGCCAAGTACCTGAACTGAAATTTAATCTAAACTGGGCAAGACTGAAGAATAACTCAAAACTTTCTCAAGGAAATCTCCATTTCAGGAAAGCCATTTCAGGAATGAGACACAGGCCAGGCACCTGATAAACTGGATTTGTAGCAAGCCTGCAATGAAACACAACTTTGACACAGTGAAATTTGCCTTCTCTTCTGTTAGGAAGTGCTGTGAATTCTAGTATTTTCCTTGAATGTTTTAAATATTTTACCTAAGAAGAGTCTTTTTTCCTCCTCAACTGTAAGACAGACAGGAAGACTTTAAACTAATGACTTATTCTGCCTCAAGACAAGTTTGAAGAACTAAATTTGGCTTCAAGTCTTGACAATTTTAGAGTTTCTGTCCCATGATTAGGATCCAAGAGCTCTCCATAGAGGTGCCTGTGCATGCATTATCTAGAGACATTTAAAGAACCAGTTCTTGACTTGTTTTGTCTGGGAACCACACACATTGTATACACCAAGGTGGTACTACTCATAGCTACTCAAGTGAAAACTTTTGTTTCGTGAAAAAACATCATGAACTTTTCCAGAATTTGACACCAAAAACTTTAATAAAGTATACCTTGTTTAATTGCAAGCGCAGATTTGAAAACATTGTGCTCCCATGTTTGCTAGTAACTTTATTGGTGTGTATTAGTTTCCTCAGCAAGCACTGCTTCCCCTATGCTTGGCATACTATCCCTCCTATCTACCTTCAAAATTCTCTGCCACTGCCAGAACTGCTTGTGTAACCATGTGGCATTTCCATCTGACTCAGTAATGTGTCATAGTACATCTCTGCAACAAACACTTTTTCAATTTAAACTACTACCACCCAACTGGTCTGGGATAGCACCCTTCACAGAGCTGTCCCTTACACTGCCACACAACAGAATGCCCTGGGACATCATCAGCACAGAGACCCCGAAGGGAAAACTAAGCTAAGGTAGTTGTGGGAGCACCCAGCAGAAAGGGAGGGTCACAGGCTGGCTGCACTAACAGCCTGGAGGAAAACTTTGCCCAGTCAAGCCTCTGAAAGGGGTGTCAGCTAAGGCCAACAAGCCAACTGAAAATGTAGGTGGTCAAAACCACAAAGATTTTAAATATTGCTTTACTTTTAATCTGTTATTTGAGCACTCTAGAAAACGCATCGGATACCACCACCCCCACTTTACTCAGTAGGAAAGGTGCAACTAGTTTAACTTCATCCCCAAGACCAGCAACAGTGTGGGAACACCAGTGACCTCCCGAGTTCTTAAAGACCCATGTCCCCTGCTACCTACAGTCAGACAGATAGACATCTCTTTACAAGGGACAGCCTGAAAGTCCAAGGCTTCAATTCAGATCTGAAGCTTGATAGGAAACATAACTACCTACCTTTTACTGCTGTTGTGTAACAGGCTGTTATTTGCACACCATAATTCTGTACTTCTTGCTGGCTTATTTGCATATCACTTGTAGACAGATCTTGCCAGCTAGACACAAGTTTTTTATTTTGCATTATGTGGTCTCCTTTGGCAGGAGGAGGGGTGGAGGCAGGGGGACAGAATCAAAACTCTATTCAGCTTTTCTCCCCTCCCCCCCTGGACAGTAAGAACTGGTGTTGACTAGACAAGGAGAGATGAGTATGAAGGCAATTATTTAAAAAACAAGAAAAAACTATCCCTTGAACTCCTGGAGGTCATTTCCTCAGCTTTCAGCCAAGGAGGAAAGTAGCTCCTCCGAGCTACCACGAAGTTCACTCCCAGTTTAACTGTCAAGGTAGGCAGAACCAGCAATATCCACAAAAGGCAATCCCAGCAATACTGCTGAAAAACAGCCAGTAGCAGCGTAGAAGTTTTGAGTAGCACCCATTTCTCTGTTGAAACACAAGGTTTTAAGGTGCTGCAGGTGTAAGTTGGCATGCAAAAGGACTTTTGCAGAAAAGCAAAGCTTCTTAGAAACATATTCAGCACAGAAATCAGCTATTAGGAGCTCAAACGCCTACAGGAATTTTCTTGTAGCCCTCCAGGCACCTACAGCAACCTAAAGCTTAAAAGTCATGCTCAAAAACAGGCCTGCTCTGGGCATCCCAGATACTCATTGCTGAGGGATCATTCCTGAATACTGCATAAATACTGAACAGTCAGGTGAGCAAAAGGCTTCGAACAGTTTCACACACAAATCCTGGCTGCCTGCAGACTCTCCTGCATGGGATCACTTAGGTCAGCCCTTGCACCCAGCAGGAGCCTCCTGATAGCCATTCTGACAAGGCAAGTAGGAACCCACCAGACATCCACACTACCAATTGTCATGAGGCTGTCATCTTGCACATGTGGGCATGTGTACCTTCCAGTTACACAGATCTGGGAACAGTACTGACTAACAACCAAGAAAAATAATTTGTGCAGTCCTCCAAAGACCATGAACTCATTTAAAGCCGTGGCAAAGAAACTGAACCTTGTAGCAAGACAAAACCTGAAAATCCCATGCTCTTTTGATACTAAACCATGCCTTTCTGCTAGCATAACTGTATTTTGCCAGAAGGCTTACACTCTGCCCGAGTGCAACTTCATTTCCAGCACCTCAAAAAAGCCAACCCAGAACCTGCTGCAAAAAGACTGCAGTGAGAAATACTGCTTTTGACTGACTGGGGAATTCTCTGGTTCCAGAGGAAGATGAAGCCTAACACACCGAGCAGTCACTCTAAACTAGGTTTGCATACTACTGAGGTGGTAGCTGGCTTGTTGAGACAAGTCTGTTTTAAACAAGAGCCACAAGTCTCATCAGACTTTTTAACAGCTTCATCTGCAACTCCCATCAGCTTTGCTCCGCCTTGCAAATCAGCCACAGATGCTTCAACTTGGGTGTTAGAGGAAACAGGGACATTAGTAGCACATCCTGTCTGCCAGCCCTATATGGACTAGAAGTTCTTTTGCTGGATATATCACATATTCAATAAATTAATGGGAACTACCACGGGAAGATCTCAATATGTAACACTTCTAATAAAGGCAAACAACCCAGCCAGGTGAGTCAAAACACCCAAGTGGAATGGACAAATGCTTTGTGCATGACTCAAGCAAAAACGGGACAGAACGCATGAACTAATAATTTAAATGAACTTGCCAGTCTCAGTCGCCACAGTTAAAAGTGGATACAAACTCAGAGCACAGGCAAAACTGAGAATGAGCCACCAGGAAGTCGAGAAGGCGTTTGGTCTATCCATTTATGCAAGAGTCCCCTGGCACCTTTTTTTTTTTGGAAGCCAGGAAACACAGGCAGGCCATTGTGTGTGCTTGATATGTACCTATGTTTCCAGCATAACGTTTTAAATAAAAGTGTTTCCAGCCCCGTGCGGAGGAGCAAAATAAAAAAAAAAAAAAACAACGAAAATCAAGTGCTTGCGGCAACTACCTCAAAATTCAAGCTTCCTCGAGAGGCTGCTGCGAACCCCTGTTTGTTACGAGCAGCGCTTCCCTTCCGCGGGTTCCGCTCTGCCCTTTCTGCCCGCCGCCGGCGCTGTGGGCTCCATGCGGGGCCGGTGCGCGGGGTCCCGGCCGGCCCCGGGAGGGTCCCTGCCCGTCCCGGCCGCCCG